>MJUU01065465.1:25139-38865 GCA_002080025.1 Modiolus philippinarum | reverse complement strand
GAACGGAGAAAACACGATTTTTTCCGGATTTTCGTCATAATGGTCCGGCAAGTTCACTTTCGGTGCGTCAATTTTTCTTGCTTGTCGGACCAAATGACCGGCAGAATTTTTCAACTTTCGGAAAGCCTGAAATAAAACTTACATTTGAAATCATCACATGACCTGGAATCTTCTGACATAGAAAAACTTGATCTACTTTCTTCTTCACTGCTCGAACTACATGTATTATTAGAATCTGAATTATCACCGTTTGCTTCCTCTGGACACAAATATACTTCTATGGGACCTTTCTGACTTTTTAACCAGATCTGTATACTTTGTGTTGGATCAGGTACTTCTAACCTAGTTTCTGGAGGAGCCTTAATAGCAATAACTGTCTGTTTATCTAGAGATTTGATGCTACGTAGGTCCTGGTAGGTAACATAAGCATGCTTAAAGAAGAGTTAAGGTTTCAATATTAATGGGTTACTTCTAAGTTCTCTCAGAGCCAATTTCCTTTAAAAATAACATGATAGATGCAATGCACATTTATACAATTTCATAACTTTATAGTTTAAACAATCAAAATGAATCATAAATCATGCTAAGTACTGAAATTGTGATTTTGTGGGTGTAGTTAATATTATATAACATGTGTTATTTTGTATGTTCCTATTAAGCCATGATAAAATTCCTCGACTTTTATTCAAACTGTTGAAAAATTTTGGGTTAGCAGGCAAATTTTTTTTTTTTTTTTAAATTTCTATCCATTCTAATGAAAAATGCTGTAAATTTTGAAGAAAAATCCCCAAAATAAGAAAAATATCCAAATCAACATTTTTCAGTGACTAAAAAAATACACAAGAAAACTCCACAATGGTACAAGCACCTAAAAACTGTAATATGAATATCTTTGCTTCAATTTGTATCATTTATATCTTCTGCTTCAACATCTTTGTCAATTCATTTAAAACATTCATAGCAATTCATCAATTGTGTGATTGTCATACATTTCTAGGAGTTTCTAATCCAATAGCTACTTGTTAACTTAACTGTCTTGGACCCCTTTCAAACTTGCAATATTTGAATAGATTGTGATCTATTCCAATCGGTTTTTGCTGTTCATACTAAATAGAGATAAATTGCAATTGATCTTCTTTGGTCTACAGAAAGAGGTGGTCTCGAGAAAATCTATTCAAATAGAGATGATTACGGCTTTGCCATTGGTGTCAACAGTTGGGATAGATCGTCCAAAGCCGACGAGATTGACTACAATCGATTCAGGTCTTTTAAAAGTGAACATAAATAGGTTTTAATCAATCTTAAACTGGATCAACAACATTTAGTTTTAATGTGAACACAGTCTACTCTAATAATAAAGGATATTTAGAATTCTGTGCATCCTCTGTCAACATTTTCAACTGTTTAGTGCATGCAGAAATTAGATGATCAAGTTCATTTTCTTTGGCTTCTAAATCTGCCACATCTGCAACAAATAAAATCAAATTAAAACAACAGTGATTGTTAACTGGTCTTTGATAATATTCAAATAGGAATTGTCAATAAGCTAACACCTCCTTGAATTCATCTTGACTTTCAGAAATCCTGTTGTGAGCCAACAGATTTCAGAAAAAAAAAGTCAAAATAAAATAAACAAATAGTATCCATGGTTAAGGTTTTAGCTGTTATTTGTGGCCACAATTTGACAGGACAATGTCAATAAATGTGTTTTTTGATAGGCCCAAACTAAACTTTTCTTTTAACAAGTGTGGACCCAAATTAATGTCTCGCTCGTGAAAATGAGGTCAAGGGCTAAAGCCAAACAGAGGTCTGTCATGTTCCATCTAAGACAAACCCAAATACCAAATATTATTAACCTTACATTAATAGATACTGGGAAACTTAACATGATCACTGGACCGTAAAATTGAGGTCACAGACAAAAGCCATATAGCAGACTGTCAAGTAATGCCCAAGACCAACCTATATACCAAATATCATTAACCTACCACTTAGTTATTGAGAAAATGACCTAATCACAAAAACTTGCTCACTAGACCGTTAAATTGAGGTCAAGGACAAAAGAAATATATCAGACTGTCATGTACTATCTAAGACCAACCTACATACCAAATATCATTGACCTACCACTTGTAGTTACTGAGAAACTTAACTAAGCACAAATACTTAACAAGTTCATTGGACCGTGAAATTGAGGGTCACAGACAAAAACCATATAGCAGACTGTCATGTATTACTCAAGACCAACCTTTATACCAAATATCATTGACCTACCACTTATAGTTACCGAGAAAATGACCTAAACACAAAAAATTAACATGCTCACTAGACCGTGAAGTTTAATTCAAGGACAAAAGCCATATGACAGACCGTCATGTACTACCTAACTACATACCATATATCATTGACCTACCACTTATAGTTACTGAGAAACTAAACTAAGTACAAAAACTTAACAAGTTCACTGGACCGTGAAATTGAGGTCACAGACAAAAACCATGTAGCAGACTGTCGTGTACAAGACCAACCTATATACCAAATATCATTGACCTACCATTTATATTTACTGAGAAAATGACCTAATCACAAAAACTTAACATGAAAGTATGCCGCCGCCGTCATACTTCGTACGAATGTGTCTCGCTTTCCGCGCCTTTCGTTGCAGGCTAGACAATTAAATGTACATGTATTCTGACATATGAGCAACATCAGCCATTGATTTGACAAAAATTTACTTACATACTTAATCCTCTTTGTGTTTAGATGCACATAAGGCCATAACAGCTGACAAAGATTTAGTAGCTGTTAAATTACATTTGATTTTCAGAATTTGTAATGAACTCGTTTTTATGTTTCTATGGTAGTAGTGTAGAACAAATGGGAACAAAAAATAATAATTAATCATTGGAAATAATCGGACAGCTACAATAGATTAATAATTGATTTTAATTGTAATATTTGAAGTGCTGATTTTTTCAATATTTAAATATTTTTTACTTTAAACCATACATGTGATAGGGTCAGGATGCCAATGCAGGAGAAACCCCTCTAAAAACCAGGAGATTGAGGGGTCAATGAGGGAGATTTTTTTCAGGTTGGTTTTAGCAGATGATTTTTACTCTTCCATGGTTTTTAATACGAGTAGATCATACTTTTATTATTCACTGGGCTTATTAGTCAACAGCTAATCTTACTCAAGATAGCTTCTCTTCTTTCTCCTTTCCCTTTCTTATCAATAAGGGAAGTTGGTAGGAAAGGGCTCTTTAATTTGAATACTTGTTTAAGACATACGGGTATTACTAAAAATATATAAGATTTTTTAATAATATTTCATTGAGTATACTAATATTTTTAAATTTGCAAATATTTGAACAATATAGAGTAAAATCCAATAAAAATTCTTAAAAGTGATGTAACTTTTCATTTCTGAAGAATTGATTAATGATTTAAATTGAAGGTAACAGCTGAAAGCTTTTTTGGTCTATGTTATACATACTGTAAGGGGAAATAACTCTGGACATCTTTTGCGTAATTAAACCATTCGAAGTTTTGATCTGGTTTGTCCGTTTTACATCTGTGANAATATTTGAAGTGCTGATTTTTTCAATATTTAAATATATTTTACTCGAAATGTTCTTCAAGACTTTGATTTGCAATATTCCCTATGTATCTTACAAGACAGTTTAGTCAAATCTGAATTTTATCCCTATCAGTCAAAAACATAAAACATGAAAATGTCTTCAGTTCAGACATGAGAGGATTATATATAGCTATCTTCCCATTCCTTATTTTCTTTTATCAATGACAGGATACACTTTATTTCTGACTTCTACTCTAGTAATCCATCTCGCTTCTCACAAGAGATTGATACTTCAAAAACTAGAGAATGCGTCTGTAAGCCACGGCTGCCCCGCCAAAAGATTAATCGCAAAGGATAACCTAATCATAAAATGTAAGTCAAAGCCACTTAATTGTCATTGATGTGGGCAATACTCGCCAAGGCAATTAATTTGATGAAATATCATTGTCCTATAATGTGTAGTTGTTGAGTAAATTGAACAAGGCAAAACTAAACCAAATTCCCAGAAGCGTAAAATGTAGGTCAAAGCCACCTAATTGTCAATGATTTGGGCAATACTCATCAAGGCTATTAATTTGAGGAAATATCATTGTCTTATAATGTGTAGTTGTTGGGAAATGCACTAAAACGCAAAACTTAACCAAAGTCACTGAAGCCTAAAATGTAGGTCAAAGCCACCTAATTGTCAATGATTTGGGTAGTACTCGTCAAGGCAATTAATATGATGAAATACCATTGTCCTATAATGTGTAGTTGTTGAGAAATGGACTTTAAACGCAAAACTTAACCAGAGTCACTCAAGCATGAAATATAGATCAAAGAGTCAAACTACCTAGTGAACTCTGTAGTACTATCAATGATCATATTGACCTATTATCATTGTTCTACCTCTTACAGTTTCTGAGAAATGGACTTTAACGCAAAACTTAACCGGTCGAGCGGAAGGACGGACAAGGGTAACACTATATGCCCCTTCCACATTCGTGGGCGGGGCATAAAAATAATTTGTTTTTTGCGCTTTTACACCATCTCATCTCTTTTTTTATCGTAAATATATTCTTTGTTAAGTATTGGTTCGTTGTATTCAGACATACTGAATAACAGGAAGTGTATTGTTTAAGTTGAACATGCATGAAATTGTCATTCTCGTAACTACTCGGTTGAATTAGAGGGGTTATTGGAATTGACACATCAGGAATGTTTTTCAGAGGCGGCGACCATAAATGATTATTATTTATTTACATCGATAAGTAGGATCGTTGAAGTTCAAACGACCACTAATTGATTGTCGGCGATAATCAGTTCATCACTATTTGGTATGCATGTACTGTACAGCTCACATGGAAAACGCAAAATCCTTGTTGTCATCACGGACAAATTTTGCAAAACGTGGAATTCCACCGCGATCTTGAACGTGGACAACCTAATTGAGAACGTGGACAAAATATTTACCTGTGTGGACCCCTCGTGACATCGTGTTGAACGTGGAATCATCGCGGGTCAGCATCTAGAAATCATTGTGTTGTCGTGAAAAATATAATAGAAAATATTGAGCTTAATGTCAACAAATGACCATTTTCCCCAAAATTATCATAATCAGAAAGTTTGACAGGTTGAAGTTATATAAATATAATTTTCTTTGACAACCAATGTTCCCATGCAGATCGTCAAGTTATTTTAGAATTACGATATTTGCAAGCCTAAATTTTTTGTTTGTCTCGTTGGCGTTGCCGTAAAAATAAGCATGAATATTCTGTCAAACCACTGTTCTTTCAAATATTTTCAAGCGGAAATTTGCGTAGATGGAAATATCAAAATAAAATATTCACTGTCAACAACAAGAATCCCTCGGCGTCGTCTAGTTGCGTAATTGTCACTTGCCAGGTCTCAGATTTATAACTTTTATCAAAATATTCTTTCAAAAATTGTTGTATATGAAATCCTTATCATAAATAGCTTAAAATTTAAAATAAAGCCTGGATATAGTACATAAAGCAGGAGTGCTTTCGGAAGCCATTAGATTTTATATATAGTAGATAGGCACTAGGTAATTTTCTAAAAATAGAACAAAAACCAGCCAATGAAAAAAATCAATATCTCAGGTAATATGAATACAAATTAGGTAGAGGCGCTCTTTCAACAATTATTGAAGCATGCTTTTGATAACAAATACTTACATATCTAGGAATGTTGAATGTTTTATTTATTTTTTTACATGCATTTGGTTTCCGTTTATAATGAACTACGATACAACTGGGACAAATAATGTTAGTCCCATGGTGTAAATATTCCTGGGTTTGTATGTTTGTAACGAAATCAAACATGTTAGTCCAAGGATGTAAATATTCCTCGATTTTTATGTTTGCAATGAAATCAAACATATGTACATCTAATATTTCCTCGGTGTGGCCGCAATGGTTCCACGAGGATTCCGTTTTCAAAAATTTGTCCACGTTGGGTCACGTAATTTAAGGTGGAAGTCCGCGATCGTCCACCCTGCTACACGGACTTGGCTAATCAATCCACCCAAAAACAAGGACTTTGCGTTCATCCGTGTGAGCTGTACAGTAAATCAAATCATGATATTAAAATATTCATCTCTCTTTCATATCATGCATTTCTATTCTCTACCTTTTCCCCCAATTTGGTCTTTGCCATCACTGCAACAGATGTTATAAGTTAGTCTTAATTTTACACCAATTTAAATTAAGCCAAGCTTAAGTCAGGGCACAAAGGATATTGGATGTCTACATACATGTACATGTATTTCAAAATTTAATCAAAATGTATACCTGAATGTAGATCTACTATTTCTGTAGAGAATGCTGGTGTGTCAGGATTAGCAGCTATAGAATTTGAACAACCTCTGCAAAACATAAATATTTTTTAATGACAGTGAAAATGTACAGAAATTTCAAGAGCAAGACTTTTCTAATTAAAAAAAATAGTAATGGTGGATTACATGATACCCCGCCATGTTTCACAAAATTTCGAAATATCAAGGGGCATAACTCCAGAACCCCTTGGACCTCTGAACCCATATTCGAACTCGACCTGAGTTTTGTGGTGAACAAGCTACATACCAAGTTTGAAGACTGTATGTTATTCCTTTCAAAAGTTATCAGTCGGAAACCTTCGGGGGACTGACGGACGGACAGACACACGACTGAGGGTATCACATAATACCACGCCACTACGTGTGGCGGGGTATAAAAAAACATATGTATGAAATTGTTACTTTGTCTATTGTAATCAATTATTTTTTTTTTTGCTTTTTTGAAAATTTTAGATAAGAATCTAGGGTTGGCAACATTTTGAGACAAGTTTCCTGACCGGCAAACAAATTCCTGGATTCATATGAAATCTGCAAAACTGAAGGCAGGTGTATGATTTTAGCGCTTTATTTATGAGGCCAAAAAAAAAAATTATATTTGTGTTTACGGTTACAAGGAATTTGAAAATAGGGTCGGTAGGCCAGCAGTTTTTTTTTTGTTTTTGGGTCTTTTTTTTTTTTGCCACATATTTTTTGTCTGTTGCATTGTGTGCATGTTATTGCTATATTTCCGGTATTTAGTCATACCGCTAAAACAGGAAGTGTAATCGGACGAGTAAAAATGGTGGACTTGACAAGGGAGTAGTGAATTCATTTGATTTTAATATTTAATTGTGCATTTGCTGATGAATAATGCTAGAGGTTGTAGAAATAGATACACCTGAGTGGTGTTTCTACCCACAAGAAGGAAGACTACTGCTTAAACAATCAAGGTCACACAAGAACATTTTGAAGTACAGAAAAACTGCTAGGGTCGGAAGGACAAATAAGGGGTCGGTCAGGTAACCGGAAACGCACATATTTTTTTATTTGGCCTGATGTGAAAAATATTGTAAATTTGATGGAAATGTCCATAAATGAGGCAAAAATTCAGTGTGAACAAGTGTGGATCATATTGCACGGCAATACAGAAGTCCCCTACCGGTGGAATAATTCTTTCTTATACCAGCAAAAAAGTAAAAGAAGAAAAGTTTTCTGAGCCCAAGGCCCATAACTCCGTCAAAAATCAATGGACCCAACCCATACTCAAACTTGATCTGTAACTCATAGTGGTAGATTCATATAGCAAATATTAGCTTCATATCTGGAACGGTTTAGAAAAAAGTCCGGAAAAATTATTTTTTAACAAGATTTTCAAAGTCAAAGGCCCAAAACTCCATCCAAAATCTATGAACCGGAACCAAATTCGAACTTGATCTGTAACTCATGGTCGTAGACTTGCATACTAGTACCAAATAGTAGATGAATATCTCTAATAGTATAGGAAAAAGGTCCGGAAAACTGAGTGACAGACTGACGGACGGACTGACGGAGTGCAAACCTAAAGTCCCCTTCGGCGAAGCCGGTAGGGGTCTAAAAATACACTCCAACCAATTGCCTATGCAAGTCAACAGATTTTTTTTTTGAAAGCAAACTTTTTAACTCCCCCAAACTATAGAGTAGTTTTTCTGTTCGTTTCCGTAAATTCAAAACAAAATTTCTAGCACCTTTCTTCTAGATAAATACACCTGAAAAAACACTGATAAAGCAAAGATTTACCTGTGATTAACCATCGAATAATCAAATCTGATTGTGTAAGTAGAATAGGAATTCAAGGTATTTGTAGGTTTTTCTGTTTGTATCTATAAATTAAATGCCAACTGCTAGCACCTTTCTACTAGGGAAATACACTTGAAAAAACACTGACATATCATAACAAAGATCTACCTATAGATTAACAATCGAATAACCAAATCTGCTTGTAATTGAATGTAATTGATTTGTTTGTGAAATAATGTAATGATGCAGATGCATTGATTTGTAGTCCTATCACATACCCCTTCGTAGCAAATTGCTTACAGTAAACATTTTCATAGGACTTTAGATTTTGGCAATTAGTACAAGTGCAAAAGTCAAATGAAAATGTCGACTAAAAACCCTAGCATGGCCTACTGATAAAGTATCTCAGGTTATTTTTTTGTGTCGGCTTTTGTTCGCGATGATCATGTTAAAGAAGGAAAAGATACACATGAAACCAGTTCAACCTTTCCACTGGCTTTTGCTACTGCCAGTAGTCTGGTACCAAGTCAATCTTTCCGAGTTCTTATCGGTGTTTACGTTTGTCTTTTTTCTTATTTGTGTTTTTCCCTGGCAGATTGTCGCATGTAATTGTACACAAATTTTCACCCATTGTAGATGTTAACTGTTATCCCGTTTTTTTTCCTTCTTACTTTATTACAATATCTTACTTGTGTGTAAAATATCTTATAAATGATGTATACAAAAACTTTCAACAAAAATATTTGATCCACTAAATTTTTAATAAGGCAAGTACAAGTTTTGAAATTCACTGGCCAAGCTTAGACAGTGCATTCAAAAATCTTCTTTTTACACTGAAAATAAAGGCAAAATTGGTGTCACTTACTTCCACTGGATGTTGTTCTTGGATTTTTTGGCAATTAGGTTAATACCCTCCAACACATTGGTTATATCATAAATACGTCTTTTCTGTACAGCTAAATATTCAGCAGCTCTATTCAAATCAAGAACCTGAAAAAGATACATTCACTTTTCAAACTTCTTATTTCAGTCCATACTTTTCTATTTACTATTTCTTCTCCATGTCAGAGAAGGGTTTTATTCAAGGTCACCAGTATGGCCACCAACCCTAAAATTTTAGTGGCCAACTGTCAATTTTGACAGCCAAGGTACAGAAATGAAGTATATGACAGTTGGCAACCAACAATTATGTTTTGGATCTTAGCAGGTTTTGACCACTATTTCGTAAACTTAACTGTGGGCTGATACATATTGTATTCCATCCCATTCCTCCAGTCAAAATTGCTTTGCCTGATTTTTTTTTATACTGAAGATTTTTTTGGCTGGTAGAACAGAAAGTGTTTGGAATTTTTACCTAACTGTTCATGGTAGAGGATATTTCTCGTTCAGAGAAGGTCATGGCATCAATTTTCTTCAGAATCTTGTATGTGTCCGATATTAAGGTGCTAAAATAGAAAAGCCTTCTGTCCATCCTATATTTTTATATCAGGAAGAATGAGAATCTATAGAATTTGGTATAAGTATAAGCTTCAAGTATAAGTGAATGAACATAATGAAGGACCTGATCAATGAAGGCCATAATGAAGGTTCCAATTGGCTCAGTAGTTTCAGAGAAGAAGATCTTTGAAAGTGTTTTCCCAAAGGCTCCAATGTTAAAACTATGTTTCCCACTGGAGGCCATCTTGGAATTCGCGCAGACCTTAAAAACACTTTTTTTGTAAGGGATCACCCAAGGACTATTGTGGCCAAAGGTGGGTCCAATTTGCCCAGTAGTTACAGAGGAGAAGATCTTTGAATGTGTTTTCCCATAGGGTTCAATGTTAAAACTGTGTCCCCCTCTGACGGCCATGTTGNTTTTTGTAAGGAACCACCCAAGGACTATTGTGACCAAGTTTGGTTCCAATTGGCTCAGTAGTTTCAGAGAAGAAGATCTTTGAAAATGTTTTCCCATAGGGTCCAATGTTGAAACTATGTTCCCCGCTGGCAGCCATCTTGGAAATTGCGCGGACCTAAAAAACACCCTTTTTGTAAGGAACCACCCAAGAACTATTGTGACCAAGTTTGGTTCCAATTGGCTCAGTAGTTTCAGAGAAGAAGATCTTTGAAAGTGTTTTCCCAAAGGCTCCAATGTTAAAACTATGTTTCCCACTGGAGGCCATCTTGGAATTCGCGCAGACCTTAAAAACACTTTTTTTGTAAGGGATCGCCCAAGGACTATTGTGGCCAAAGGTGGGTCCAATTTGCCCAGTAGTTACAGAGGACAAGATCTTTGAATGTGTTTTCCCATAGGGTCCAATGTTAAAACTATGTCCCCCGCTGGCGGCCATGTTAAATGTAGTGCGATCCTGAAAAACACCTTTTCTGTAAGGGACCACCAAAAAACTATTGTGGCCAAGTTTGGTACCAATTGGCTCAGTAGTTTCAGAGAAGAAGATCTTTGAAAATGTTTTCCCATAGGGTGCAATGATAAAACTATGTTTCCGCTGGCAGCCATCTTGGAAATCACGCGGACCTAAAAAACACCTTTTTTGCAAAGAACCACCCAAGGACTATTGTGGCCAAGTTTGGTTCCAATTGGCCCAAAAGTTTCAGAGAAATAGAATTTGAAACGTTTTTTTTCTCCATAGGGTCCAATGTTAAATTTTGGTCCCAGCTGTCGGCCATCTTGGATGACGTACAGACCAGAGCGACACAAATTTTAAAGGGGACCACCCAAGGACTATTGTGGCCAAGTTTGGTTTCAATTGGCCCAGTTGTTTCAGAGGAGAAGATCTTTGAATGAAAAGTTTACAGACGGACAAACAACGGACCCAAAGTGATGGCAAAAGCTCACCCTGGCATAGCCAGGTGAGCTAAAAAGGATAGAACTCAATTTAGTTTGTAGGTGTTAACTGTTATCCTGTTTTTGTAATTGCATAGATATTATTAATTTTTAATTAATCTTCCAAAATCGTCTGGTGAAAAAAATCGAAGTTGATTGATTTGAAAGGAAATTACAATAATTATTTGAACAGCACTGTTCAGGATGTACAAACATTGTTTTCTTTATTAATATTATCAGTTTGTTACCTTATATATTCAATAAAATATTTTTCACATGTTTTATTTGAAAAAGATCCTTCCAGACATGAATGGTTTGTTTACTTCCTTGTTCAAAGGGAGATAAATGAAGGTCACTTCCTGTATTTAAATAAAGGGCTACGCCGAGCGCAGCATGATACGACCGCAGCATGTCGACCACTGAAATTTCAACAAAAGTAGTTTAAAGTGACTGTGGACACAGTAAAGAGCTTGACACAATAATTAGATGGACACAAAAAGAAGCTTGACACAGTTATTAACTAGGAACAAAAAAAGGAAAAATTCAACCCTTTTGATCACTTACTGATGAAAAAACGTAAGAGCTATGCAAAATATGTACTATCAACTAAAACTTTACATCCATAGAAATTCAAAGAAAAAAATTCCATCGAAATCCGATGAAAAATAAAGTTAAGACACATATTTAGAAAAATTGCAATTTTGGCCCTTTTGACCCCTTGTAGCTCGGAAACGGTAAGAGCCACGCCAAATTCATTGCCATACCTCTGACAGCTTAGATCAAGAGGAATCCAAAGAAAAAAATCCCATCGAAATCCGATGAAAAATAAAGATTTGACATATTTAGAAAAATTGCAATTTATGCCCCTTTGATCCCTCGTAGCTCGGAAACGGTAAGAGCTACACAAAATCAGTTGACATATTGCTGAAAGCTTAGATCAAGAGGAATCCAAAGAAAAAAATCCCACTGAAATCCGATGAAAAATAAAGATTTGACATATTTAGAAAAATTGCATTTTTGGCCCCTTTGACCCCTTGTAGCTCGGAAACGGTAAGACCTACACAAAATCCGTTGGCATACTACTGAAAGCTTAGATCAAGAGGAATCCAAAGAAAAAAAATCCCATCGAAATCCGATGAAAAATAAAGATTTGACATAATCTGCAAATTCCCAATTTTGGCCCTGTTCGGCCCCTCATAGCTGGGAAAGGAAACAAGTTATCAAAAATATAATAGTTGAGCGCCATATTAATTTTTCACAAGGATTAAAAAAAACTGCATCAAAATCGGACTTAAAAAAAAATTTCTTTTTTTGGAGATTTGCCCCTGTTGGACCCCATTTATCTCGTGAGCGGTACATGCTACATGAAATCCGTTGGCATATCACAGATTGGAAATTTCCTCAGGAGCACACTGAAAGAAACTCCATCAAAATCCGATTAATAATAAAGATTCTACAAACAAACATGTGAAAACACCCAATTTAAATCCTTTTGGCCCCTTTTTTAAAAACGGTTGGGGCCACAATTACCATAACTGAGCCAAGCCTTCCTTTTGTACCAAAGAACATTATGTTAAAATTTCATAAGGATTGATCTATTGGAACTAAAGTTATTGACCAAAAACTAAAGTGTCTACAGACGACGACGACGACAGCACCATACCAATATACGACCGCAAAAATTTTTGCGGTCGTATAAAAAGAAATAAATAAGGAATTTCAAAGCTTTTGCTTAATGAATAAACTGAAATTATTAAATAATATTTGTATAAAAATAGAATTTTTTATTTTTCATTTGTTATAAAGTACATTAAAAGTGACTGATGGTCAGTGTCAGGTGATTGTCATGTGATTGGTGGCCATTTAAGGTATTACTCACGCTTGGCACTTGAGTAAAGTGTCACCTTTAATTATATTTCAGGGCCTCAATTAGGGGTGGATATGGGATAGATGATATTACAATAAAAAAATGGGTCAAAGGATCAAATGGCCGGGTTGCGTTTTGGTGCTTCTAGCTATAAAGTGTTGTTTTTTTAGGTTCCCTAATGGGTCTGTGAAAAACAGGAAAAAAATTTCAAAATAATTCCAAAAAGGGAGGTGCACATCTACAATAAACATAGAAACATTTTGCGAGGTTTCAAAAATGTAGGTTTGAAAACTGTAGGAGGAGTTGATTTCACAAAATAGGTACCGGTACCCTTTATTGAAAGTGTCGATAAATCAAAGTCCCAAAGGGACTGGTGGATTAGTGTCTATGATGGCAATGATCAGTATCTAATCTATTGAAATTTTATGTACACTGTCCAATAGTGTCCATGTATGATATGAACAATTGCCTGTCTATGTCGTGCATAATTACTCATTTTTTACTATGGGTCTAATTATAATGATGATATCAAAACCAAGAAAGGTACAAAAACCATGTTTTGCTCATCAAGAAAATTAACATGCCTTTCTGACAGTCAGCAATTATTTACTGGTGGCCATCTTCATTTGATCACACCAGCCAATCAATGGCAATCAAACCATTAGAGACAAATATTCAAAGGATTTTGATTTTATACCAGAAACCTATTACATATTATGGGTTCCCTGCTGTACACTCAACATAGACTAAACAATGACGGCACCATCTTGATCAAGTACAGTTTGAAATTTAATTCTAAAGAAGAGACCTGAATGAAAGGTTTGTGAATGTTGACAAGACGCAAAAGCTGACAAGACATGAGCAGCA
>MJUU01065464.1:0-17603 GCA_002080025.1 Modiolus philippinarum | reverse complement strand
GAAATGGCGGTGAACGAACAATTTTTAACATTGGTTTGAATTTGCGACATCAATACCCATTTGGAAACCAAATTCCATTGAAATTTGACAATGTTAAATTTTCCCGCCTTTTTTGGCACCCATTTTGAAAATGGCGGTCAACAAAAAATTTTCAGCATCTGTTTTGATATGCAACATCAATATCCACTTGGAAACCAAATTTCATTGAAATCGGACAATACTGAATTTTCCCGCCTTTTGTGGAAGCCATTTTGAAAATAGCGGTCAACGAACAATTATTTACATTGTTTTGAATTTGTGATATCAAAACCTATTCGGAAACAAAATTCCATTGAAATTGGACAATGTTGAATTTTCCCGCCTTTTTGTGGCGGCCATTTTGAAAATGGCAGTCAACGAACAATTTTCAGTACCTGTTTTGAAGTCGCAACATCAATATCCACTTGGAAACCAAATTTCATTGAAATCGGACAATGTTGAATTTTCCCGCCTTTTTTGGCGGCCATTTTGAAAATGGTGGTCAATGAACAATTTTACACACCAGTTTACACGTTGCCATAGCATATGGCAAACATTTTAATCAATTTACACTAAACCTTCATCTTCTCTAGTTATGGATATAAAAGACGACAAAATATGAAAATTTGAAAATTCCATGAAAAAGGGCAACAACTCCTACANGTGACGCAGCAAAATTGCCTTATGACATCAAACTATGCAAATTTTGTCGAAATCAAAGATTTTTTAGACAATTTTCTTACTTTTAACATTGGGCACATCGGAACAACACAAAAATATTTAAAGGCATGAAAGGTATTATAATGATACAACTTTCTGCAAAATATTTTCTTGTTGTTCGCATGTGCCCACTTTCGTTTTGAATAAAAACCATACAAAATTTTGAGATTTTTAAGAAAATTATCATGTTTTCTATAAAAAGCCTGATTTCAACATTTGTTTTCTATGTAACTCATAATAATTTAGATGTTTATGAATTTAAACAATTGAAAGGCATCTACAGAAATAATATTTCAGAAAAATATAGGGTTGTATGACATTGTCTTAATTTTGGGCCAGATTCATATCTTATTGACCCTACTCCTTTACTTGTTCTTTATAGTGGAATTCTTGAACAAATTCGGAAAATATACCCTTTTCCTTTGCAACTCTTTCTTTGCTAATCATCCTTCTAGTCTAAAGGGTCGAGATGATTTTGGTTTTCCTTTTTCAATCCTTTCGCTAATTTATCGTCTATTAGCTTTTATACATATTTCGGTTTATGGATTACCAACTGATGAGACATAAGTAGTCGAAATGCGCACATGCAGAAAATAAATTAACAGTAACTTCGGTATTTTCTTATATTAACTGATAATGCATAAGCACTGTGAAAGTTCACTTTAAATTTTATCTAAATTTTACAAAATTTTGTTTAAAACTAAGAGTATCTCCCTCATGCATAGCTCTGTCCTTAGCTAAATTTTGGCTTTTCTATTTATATCCTTTTGTTTATTTGTTCTCTATGAGCTTTTACATGTTTTTCGGGTTAAGGACTTCCAAATATTTTCGTTTTATCTGCACTGATGAGACATAAGTTGTCGAAATGCGCATATGCAGAAATAAATTAACGGTAACTTCGGTATTTTGTTATTTAATTCAGTTTGAAATAATAGTAAAAGAAAAAATACCGCTTTTTCTTTGACCTCCAATCAAGAAAATTTTTGAGAGGTGACTTTAAACAAGATACTTAGTCACAAAGTTTTTGACGGAAACTTTAATATTGTCAGCAGAGCTAGATTATATAATGTTGGTGTAAGATACAAACGAATACCGAAGCAAAAAAAAAGGGTAATTCGGAATAATAAAAAATATAAAAGCTAAAATGAACAATGTATTCACAAAATTAAGGTACTTGCAAAGAAAACCCTACAAAACCTTGAGGTATAATCAGATGATCCGGGAAGGTAGGCATGATTTGCTCCACGCGTGATACCCGTCACACTGACAGTGAAAAGTCCTGTTTTGTCACAGTCGGTGTTTGTCAGTGCTGTAATAAACTCTGGATCATGACTGTTATTTTTTCTTCCACGAATTATTTCACTTTGAGGTCAATATAAATTGCAGATTTTAAATTAAATGCAACTTAAATCTCTTATTTTGTTCAGAACTAAGGAGTATCTCCCTCTTGCATAGCTCTGTCCTTGGCTGATTTTGGCTTTTCTATGTAGATCTTATTGGTAATTATATTCTATCAGCTTTTTGAAATATTTAGGTTTATGCATTTTCAAATGTTTTGGTTTTATCTGCCCTGAGGAGACATAAGTTGTCGAAATGTGCATATACAGAAATTAAATTCATAGTGACTTCGATATTTTGTTATTTGTTTAATATTTGTTAATCAATGTTATTGTATTTCGATTAAATTAAGTTGGGATTCCTCTCCCGGAACCATTTATTAAGGATGAGATATATTTAATTACGTAGGTAGGGAAGGAGATGTTCTCTTCAATGATCGATTAACATCTTCGTCCTTAAAATAAAGATATTAATTCTTAATGCTCTTGATAATATTGATGCACGAAACCTGCTGAGGCAACTGAGCCAGTATCTACAGATTATGGGTTCATCGTATACTTGTCAATTAATTTCATGTTGAAAATATGCATGATATGTATAGTAAGTTATCTGTTTCAGAAGTTCAGTAGGTCGTTTATTGAAACATTACTTGGCACTTGAGTTTTAACTATCTCAAAGTTATCAGAATATTAATTATATACATATTCTTTATAACTTGATTTGTGTAGAATTCTAGTTCTTGGGCTGTTTTTAGGAAGCATCAATTTCCACACTTTTTTAGCGCCTCAATATATTCATAAGATATAATTACCGGTATATATCATTTCAGCATCAAAATCTGATTCAGTTAACACATGTTGTTTGTAAGGACAGTCGTTTTTTTTCGCAGGGCAAGCTTATCCTTCCAAAGCGCCGGGTTTTTATCGTTCACACGGCTAGTCATCTATCCAAGGGTTGCAATCCGCTCCGATCCTCTTCACCCTTGGTGGATTGAGCCACAATTTGTGAAACATCAGTTTCAAATTATCTCCGTTTGAAGTAAGAGTTTCGCTATGATTTATTGTAATAATTAAAGATTATTTATTGAATCTAATAATACAACAATTCACAATATATTTAACTACAAGGAAATAAAACTTCAAAAGTGAAGAAAGATTATAAAATCGTGGAAAGTTTGCAAAATAGAAAAATCACTAAACACATTATTTTAAGTTTTATTGGTACGATACATACTTAAAATCTGAATGTAAGGGAATTGATTGGCTGCAGCGAAAGTAAACTGCAACAAATCAAAAACTACAGAAATCCAGCTTGATCTGCCAAGGGTGAAGATGAGAGGAGCGAATCGTAATCCTTGGCTAGCGAAGATTACTGTTAATGTTTTAGTTTTGGGTGTTGTATTTGCGGTGTTCGTGTATTTAGTTGGAGTTTTGTGTCTTCAATCCTTCTCGTTTTTGCCTTATATCTGGAATTTGATTTATGTTATCTTGTGCTTTGTTCCGTCGATATTCACTGCCGTTGTTTTAATTTCTTGACAGTGCAGATTAGATCAAAGTTGTTGTTCGCGGGTGATTTTGTGCAGAGTAATTATCTGTGCACATATTAAAGTATATTTTCTATGTAGCGGTTCTATATATATTAACTCAATAAAACAAGACGCAGAAATCGCAGCAAACTTAAGATCAGTCGACAATCAGTGGTTAATAATATTATAATTCCAGTTGCTATTGCAACGTTCAATTTCATTGGTCAACGTCATGAACAACAAAGAAGGTATTCTCTCGATGAACACTTCATGCTCATTAATATGTTCCGACGAAAAAAAGTTCAGTATATGCTGACGTTAAATTCAGCTAAAACATTGTTTTAGGTTCAAAGGATTGGAGTTATAAGAAATAAATTAAACGGCCTCGGTAATGATCACATCTCTAGGGTTGTTAAATTGTGGTATTAACCTTATCAAAAGTCATTAATTGTATATTGATAATTGAGAGAAGAAAAGTAAAAATTATGCTTTAGAAGTAGACGGGTGGGACGATGGAGGGATAGTCGGACATAATTGCATTCCAGTGCAATCATTATCTGGTCCTCTTCGGGTCAGATATAAAACTAGATGTTGTCGGAAACGACAGCTATCCCCGCACTCCCTGTTTGACACAGAAAACAGTTGTTATACACCCTTGGCATAATTTTTTTCATTATCTTTGAAATCTACCTATTGATAGTCATTATTGTTACTAAAAGAATTCTAGGATATATGGTTGCTAAGTAGAATTCCAAAAAATAAGTGGTCTTTGAGATTTTCAGGAAATTAACCAAAATTGGAATAAATATTTTTGAAATCCAGATGATGAAAATGTTTTTCCTAAACTAAATAAACAATTTAAGTATGGTTGCTAGGTAGAATTCCAAAAAATAAGTGGTCTTTGACACTTTCAGGAAATTTACCAAAATTGGAATCAAATATTTTTGAAATCCAATTGATGAAAATGTTCGTCCTAAACTACACAAACATTTTAAGTATGGTTGCTAGGTAGAATTCCAAAAAATAGGTGGTCTTTGAGACTTTCAGGAAATTTACCAAAATTGGAACCACCTTTCAGAATCGTAAGTTATCAGAATTTTGCTTTTTACCAAACACTTGTCAGAATATAATATAATATGCCAAAATTAAAAAAAAATATGTGTCTTTGACATTTTCAGGAAATTTACCAAAGTTGGAACCGGAACCAAAATTCCAAAAGCTTATTGCAAATCTATAGACTATATGCAACAATTCTGCATAAAGATTTGATCCCTAAATCCAAAAATGTAGGAGGAGTTTGCGTCACATGCCACATGTGTCTAATCCACATCTTTTGGTCTTTGTTTAAATTGACATCATGGGGCCTCTTGTTTGCACCAAGACCAATATAAAAAAATCTGAAAGCTTATTGCGCATCTACAGACTATATGCAACAATTCTATAACAAAATTAAATCCCTAAATCCATAAATGTAGGAGGAGTTTGTGTCACATGCCACATGTGTAAAAATTGACATCATGGGGCCTCTTGTTTGCACCAAGACCAATATCGAAAATCCGAAAGCTTATTGCGCATCTGCACACTATATGCAACAATTCTACAACAAAATTAAATCCCTAAATCCAAAAATGTAGGAGGAGTTTGAGTCACAAGAAAAGTGTGACGGACGGACGGACGGACGGACGGACAGACGGAAGGTATTACAATATCCCCGAACTTTCTTCGAAAGTGCGGGGATAAATATAATATCCACTGGCACAAGAAAGGAGCAATTGTGTTAATTGTATATAAACACACGAAAATATGTATTATCAACAAATAACTGACTTAATCTGTAATGTATCGATAAGTGGTGGAAGGCTTTTGAACTTGTAGTTGTACATCATGTAGACAAACCATCTTACGGGGCAAATAAAAACAACAATTGCTTGGAAATGAAATAAAACAGATTTATCTTCAACGCATTGATCGATATAAAAAATTAACCATTCTTAATGGGTGTAATAACAAAATTACCGAACAGTGTGGTCAAGAGCCTCCGAAGTCCTTGAGACGAATTAGGTGGAAACCACCGGCAAAACTAAATACCGAAGTCACTGTAAATTTAGTAACTGCAAATGACTAGTTTGTTTCTTCAGTGCAGATCAAATCAAAACATTTAGAAGGCAGTAAACCAAAAATTGTAAAAACTGATAAAGAGCAAATACCTTAAAGGATCGAAATTAAAAGCCAAAATTATCTAACTACTCGCTGTGCACGAGGGAGATACATGTACATGTACGCCTTAGTATGTGCAAAAAAAATTCTAAAGGTTACAAAACAACTTTGCTTAAATATAATTTCTTCAACGAGATGTAAGTTGATTATGAAATTTCGCACATCGAGTTAATTTTGCAAATGTTTGAAAACGAGACTTTCCGAGGTTTTAAACATTTGAAAATCAATTTACCAAGATGTGAGAAATTTCATAATTATCGTGTTTAAGTTGTAGAAAATGTTTCTCTAATGACATGATGTAAAACACCGATTATTATGTTCATTTCACTCACAAACTTTACATTAAGTCCTTCGGACTTTATTCAGTTTGTGAGTGAGTCGGTCGCGTTTATACATCCAACATATTGAACAGCTAGAAGTGTTCATCGAGATAATACCTTCTTTGTTGTTCGTGACGTTGACCAATGAAATTGAACGTTTTAATAACAATTGGAATTATAATGATATTAACCATTGATTGTCGACTGGTGATCTTAAGTTTGCTGTGATTTCTGTGTCTTGTTGTTTTATTGAGTTAATATATTTAGAACCACTCCCTAGAAAATATACTGAAATATGTGCACAAATCATAACTCTGCACAAAATCACCTGCGAACAACAAATCTGTCTTAATCTGCACCTATTTATATTTAAATTGGTCTAATCTGCACTGGCAAGAAATTAAAACGACGGCAGTGAAAATCGAAGGAAAAAAGCACAAGATACATAAATCAAATTCCAGATATAAGGCAAAAACGAGAAGGTTTTAATACACAAAACCCCAACTAAATAAACGAACACCGCAAATACAACACCCAAAACTAAAACACTAAAAGTGTGAACTCTAAAACACAGGCACTTTGGAAGGAAAAGCTTGCCCTGCTAAAAAATGACTGTCCTTAGAAACAATTTGAACTGAATTTATTTGTTTACTGGATCAGATTTTGATGCTGAAATGATATATACCGTTACATATATCTTATGAATATATCGAGGCGCTAAAAAGTGTGGAAAGTGATGCTTCCTAAAACAGCCCAAGAACTAGAATTCTACACAAAATATATGACCCGAACTAACTGTAATTTACCTAGATGTACAAGAATTAGGATTCAAATCCATCCTATAATATCCCCTTGAAAAAGCAAAATCGTCCGTTGGCTAGATGATAGCTAATGCATCCATCTTTGCTCCTATCCTACCGTCAGGGTGGATTACTTCCCCTAATATCCACACTAGAGGTGCAAATCGGTCCCAAGTACATATTTGCAGAATACTGCAACACATTTGAAGAATTCTGAAATATTCCCTATGGCAAGGCTTTAGTCGTCCGTTGGCTAGATGATAGCTAAGGCTCCCATCTTTACCCCTATCCTACCAACAGGGTGGATTACCTCCCCTTACATCCTCACTAGAGGTCCAAAGTCGGTCCCAAGTACAAGGTTGATGAATTCTGAAATATTCCCTACGGCAAAGCTTTTGTCGTCCGTTGGCTTAAGGATAGCTAATGCCCAAATCTTTACCCATATCCTACCGCAAGGGTAGATTACCTCCCCTAAGATCCACACTAGAGGTCCAAAATCAGCCCAAAGTACATATTTGAAGAATGCTGCAACAAGTTTGAAGAATTCTGAAATATTCCTTACGGCAAAGCTTTTGTCGTTCGTTAGCTAGATGATAACTAATGCACCCATTTTTACCCCTATCCTTCCGTCAGGGTGCAATGCCTCCCCTAAGATCCAAACTAGAGGTCCAAAGTCGGTCCGAAGTACATATTTGCAGAATACTGCAACAAGTTTGGAGAATTTTGAAAAATTTCCTACGGCAAAGCTTTTGTCGTCCGTTGGCTAGACGATAGCTAATGCACCCATCTTTGCTCCTATCCAACCGTCAGAGTGGATGACCTCCCTAAGATCCACACTAGAGTTCAAAGTCGGTCCCAAGTACATATTTGCAGAATACTGCAACAAGTTTGAAGAATTCTGAAATATTCCCTACGGCAAAGCTTTTGTCGTCCCTTGGCTAGATGATAGCTAATGCACCCATCTTTACCCCTATCTTTCCGACAGGGTGGATTACTCCCCTAAGATCCACACTAGAGGTCCGAAGTCTGCCCCAAGTACATATTTGCAGAATACTGCAACAAGTTTGAAGAATTCTGAAATATTCCCCAAGGCAAAGCTTTTGTCGTCCGTTGGCTAGATGATAGCTAATGCACCCCTCTTTACCCCTATACTACCGCCAGGGTGGATTACCTCCCCTGAAACTTTACCTTCTTGCACCTCACCACATCACTCTTCTAAGACCAAATTCTACATCATATCATTTTTTTACAATTTATAATGTCTTTTATTTCAGTCGAATTCAAAAACACTTTTTTTATAAAAGGAGGAAGCATAAAAAACATGAAAATGAAGTTACAGATAAAATAAATAGGAACTATAACGAAAATCAAAGGGACTTAATACTGCATATCACGATTTGTTAAAAATTCGTTCTGGTATTTTTCAAAATGGGACTGCAGTTCGAAATAGTAATGGGCCACAAGATTTTGCAAACAAATAACTAAATACCGAAGTCCTGTGAATTTTGTTTCTGCATATGCGCATTTCGACAACTAATCATTTATTCTCATTCTTATTTAAGATGTTATTAACTGAGCCTGAAGTTATGACCTACATCCCCGTTAACTGACGTAATTATTATGCGTCCAAGATTCTTTGAAGCTTGAAGTGGTTGGTACTTCACGGCACCCTCATAGTTTTTGTGGGCAATTTTTCATTACATGAAATAGAGTGATATGTGAAAAGATTACTTAATTCTAATTTCAAAAATCGGGCACAAATCTTAATCAAAGTACAGAGTACTGTTATTCGGTTTTCCCTCTTTATTTGAAAAAAAGAATGTTATACTCTTTTGTCAGCTAAATTAAAGGTATCTAAAAGAAAATCAAAATATTCTAAGAAAATACAAAGAGAGAGAGAGAGATGGGTATAATTTTGATGCCAAACAGTACATATACATTACGTTTTGAACTGAATTATTTTGATTTGTCATCACGCCTTGGAGCACAGGCACATGTTTCATAAAAAAAAAATTCAGTCCCTCCCTCTCTTCTTCCATGGGAAAGAGGGAGGGACTGGCATTTTTTTATGAAACAAAGTGCCTGTGCCTTGGAATCTGTAAAATTTCCCACCAAAATCCGTACAATTTATTCAAATGACATTCGTGATAACCGCCTGGTCGACTATGCTGGTCGAACAACGTCAGTTCATGCGCATGAAACACAAATTTCAATACATTTTGGTTTAATCGAAAGTATCACGGATAACGAGGCCAGGGAAATTTGAAATACCAGTTGCTTTTTTTATTAGATCAACAAATACCTCCTTCATATATGCATAAGCATCAGTAGTCATACGATTTTCAAGCATTTTGAAACTACACAATTGTTATGTCGTGAAAAGCTTTCCACTCTTCCAAACTAAGTTAAGTTAAATTATTTATTAACAAAAACGCTCAAACCCTCCCTGAAAATCAAATGGCCATTCCCGAAAACACATAAACACTGTTTCACAGAACACATTATCGGGATAACATAAGTTGTGTATTTCGATTTATGACACGATCGTTGTACAAGTGATGTTGTCGTGATATGTTACATAACCAAGTTTTGTGTTATATAGTTGCGTCCGTCCTGTTTACATCATTGATCCTTCCGCAGAAATATATTCCTGTGTTCTTTTCATTCCCGTTTTGCAGGATGCTCATATAAATACATTGTCCTCATAAATGCACGTACAATGTCACATTAGGACAGATATCGTCAAGTAAATGATCACCTTTGACGCCAAAAAATCGAGTGAAGGCATATTCGTACCCGGGATAATTTCAATTTCGACAGCTAAATGAAGTTTTCCTGACGGAAAACCTCATAAAAATAAATGCTACGTAAAATTTAAAGCTAAATGCATGTGAAACAAATAGTGTACATGGACAAGTAGAACATACGCATCCCGTGTTTTTAAAGAACATTTTCTGCGATTGCATATAACTATTCGTGGGAAATTTCTCACATTCGTTTAACCAAATGAAAGCTGAAGTCTCCTCCTTTGCCTCCTGCAACTTCCAGAGGGTATGAGGTCAACACAATACCAAGGGTAAAAAAAGTGGCACCAAGTCGACAATATTTTGCAAAACTTGCCAATGATGTTTGCTATGAAATGGAGAGTTGTGACTGGTTTCCTCGCAATTTTCTATACCTTTAGTTTAATAGCGAGATTAAAATGAGTAATTCATGTATATTTAATCATAAAAGACCGAAAAAAAATTTGTTAAAACAAGAAAAAAATATTTAAATGTCATTCAACACATTGAAAAGGTCAAAATCTGCATTCAGAAAAAATATTTTGAAAGTGGTCGCTAGAAAATGTTTAAAGTGAGTTGCTGTCCTCTTCAAAGAATCGGTTATTAGACATATCATGAAAGTGGTCGCTAGAAAGTTGTCGCTAGCTTGAGCTTAGTTTGACTTTATGCCTTTTAATGCAAGAACTATCATTTCCAGCAATTGAGTTTTCAAGTGTACTATCGGAACTCTCTTCGAGACGAACAAAACGAAGGTATAATCTGTTTGATTTTGTTGGTAGTGATTTTTTTTTTGTCTTTTGAAACGAATGAAATTTAAGTTACATTTAGAGCACTATAGCTTTGGGATAAATGATTCAATTCTTTGGTGGCCATTTCAACTTATATTACATTTATTTATGATCCAAATATTAGAACAAATCGTCAATATCTACGTTTTTATTTTGCTCTCGTCTAACGACGTTGGGGGCGGAAGGGGTTTAGCGTTTTTGCCTTTAGAAAGCAGCGGACTTTTACAGATATTTTCCCCGAAACTGTAATCTGCTTCAATTCCCTGGTTTCTGCTTTAAGATAGTAATTGCATCTGTTTGAACATAAATGTCTTGCCTTACTTACAATTAATATTGGTGACATTAAGATGAAGAACAACAATAAAATCGTTGTCCAGTTGCTTGGTTTTACTTTGTATTTGTAGATATATGTGATGTACTTTGTCTCATGTGCATTTACTCCATATCCTTACGTTGTCATTTGAGTATATGGTCTGTAAGTCTCGTCCAATTTTGGAACTTCCGGGTACATAATTTGTACCCGGAAGTTGCATTTTTAACAGAAAGTTATGACGTTTCAAGCGAAGAATTCGGACGTCATAATCCCGAAACGTCATATTTTTGCAGAAAACGTTTTCAAATTTAAATTTTATCATGATTTCTCGGTGTCACATGAAATCTTTCAGACCCTATTCTATTTGTTGCATGAAATGGTAAATTATGTTAATTATTGTCTGGGAAATTGCATAATGGGTTATCATTTCGCCAATTTCTTTGGTATACTTTTACATAATCATTTAAAGACATTTGTGTAATCAAGAGTTTTAAAGAATTATCGCCTATGTAGTTCACTCAGTATCAAAGAAGAATTATATGAATGAAGTTGTTCCAGCAGTTTATTTTTAAGCGATATCTAATATTCAGATAAATTTCAACTGTGGTTTATGTATTTTTCAAAGTGATTCGAACGGGCGTACATTAAGTAAAAAAATGTCGGTGAATAGTGTTGAACCTCTAAATCTTATCAAAGAAGGACGAAGAAAAGAGAAAACGTAAGTTTTGTTTGTATAACGAAATACTTTCTGCCAAAACATATTTTAATATTTTTAACCCCAGGGTAAAACATGCACGAGGAAAGATCACCGGAGAGAAGACTGTAAATTTTTGGTATGTTTGTTAATCGAGTCACTTTTCCGATTGGAAATAAATTAAAAAAAAACATAAAAAGGAAAGAAATATAATGTTAAATTGTGTATACTATAGAATCTTTACCCCCCCCCAAAAAAAAAGACTGTTCACTAATTTTTTGTCCCCCGCCGCAACGCGGAGAGGGGTCATAAAAATGCCGGGCGTCCGTGTGTCCGTCTGTCCGTCCTTCTGTCACACTTTCTTGTAAGCGCTCTCATGCATACAAATTATAACGGATTTTCATGAAATTTATACAAAAATGTTTATATCACTAATACCTTGGTCAAGTTCGAAAATCAGCCTTGGTCGATATTTTTTACGGAGTTATGGGACTTTGACCGAAATCATGACTCTGTTTTATCCAAAAATTGATCTTGTAAGCGCTCTCATGTCTACAAATGTTGACGGATTTTCATGAAATTTATACCAAATGTTTATACCATTAATACCTTGGTTACGTTCGAACATCAGCCTTGGTCGATATTTTTTGACGGAGTTATGGGACTTTGACAAAAATAACGACACGGTTTTAGCCAAAAATTAACCTTGTAAGCGCTCTCATGGCTACAAATTTTAACAGATTTTCATGAAGTTTATACCAAATGTTTATGCTATTAATACCTTGGTTAAGCTCGAAAATCAGCCTTGGTCGATATTTTTTGACGGAGTTATGGGACTTTGACGAAAATAACGACACTGTTTTAGCCAAAATTTGACCTTGTAAGCGCTCTCATGGATACAAATTTTAACAGATTATCATGAAATTTATATCAAATGTTTATACCACTAATACCTTTATCGAGTTAAAAGATCAGTTTCGGTCATGACTTTTTGACGGAGTTATTGGATTTTGAAAAATTACAACACTGTTTTAGCCAAAAATTGACCTTGTAAGCGCTCTCATGCCTACAAATTATGGCAGATTCTCATGAAATTTATATCAAGTTTGAAAATCAGCCTCGGTCGATATTTCTTGACGGAGTTATGGGACTTTGTCGAAAATAATGACTCTGTTTTATCCAAAAATTTACCGTGTAAGTGCTCTCATGGCAACAAATTTTGACAGATTTTAATGGAAATTACACCAAATGTTAATTCCACTAATACCTTGGTCAAGTGGGAACATCTGCCGTGGTCGATCCCTTTTTTATCCCCACATATTTAATTTTGGAACTGCCCTGAATGTTTGAAAATATTTCAATTTCATATACAGTATTTAGTATATTGCATGAGCGGCGGGGGACCCAGGAATTCTATTCTTGTTATATTAGATTTGATTACTTATTGCAAAGTTCCGTCATACAACAAATTTATTCAATGGTTTTTTTTATTTGATTCACACGGAACTTAATCAAGTGAATACTATCTACCATTCCTAATTTCTTGAAGTTTACTAAATATACCCACTTTTGACCAGTTATTTGACGAGGCCTATAATGACGGCACATGTTTCAGGCAACACAAGTTTGTTATAAGCATTTTCCGTCGAAGTTTTCTGGGATAACCAATTTTTTTTTACATCCCAGCTCTTTTGTTCTACCAGGGCTGATCTGAGTCGGAGAGTAAAATCAAATGATATATTTAGCTTTTATTCTGTTTTTGTCAAGATCAGATTTTCAGAACTGTTCATATTTTGGACTTTAGTCCATAGTTGGGTGCGAACCAGGGTCATTTCCTTTACTAGACCTTACCTACTTCACTACGAACTCGTTGAAGAAAGAATCCTTGTGGGGCACAATAAGTAGCCGAAACGTTTGGAAATATGGTTTAGAGTTTTTCATTTTATTATCATAGTATAGAATATTTATTTCGTGAGATTTTAAGCACGGAAATAATTCTTAGGAATGTATATCGGCTTTCCTTCACTCGATCAATATAGTATCTGGGATATAAATTAGATCGGTGATCTTATGCAGACACGTGATAACTAGTACATAAAACGTTGTCCATTGCTTGGTTTTACGAGACTTTTTCTCGCGTGCATTTACTCCATATTATTTTAGAATTTATTGGTTTACGTTTTTGTGTGTTTTTAACGTGTTGACGGTCAAATCTTTGAAGGCATTTTATTTCACTTATAACTTTTGGATTACTATTCAGATTGTAGCATACAAATTTGTGTTCACAAAACGAAAGTGTTCACAAAACGAAAGTTCGGGACAAACAACATAGGAAAATAAACCGGCAATGACAATACCTCAAGAAAAATTGCTACGGAAAAATGACATGGTTGGAAATAATGCTACATTACTTTACTTTAAAATATCTGAATTTGACCTCGTCCATTATTCTGAACTAATTTGATGAAATTTACTTGTTCTTTACGGTGGAGTTCTTGAACAATTTCGAAAAAAGACCCCTTTGTCTTACATATTTTTACATTCTTCTTCCTAGTCTAAAGGGCTTCTAACTGATAACACGCAAGCACTGTGAAAGTACTGTACACTTTTCAAAATTCAGTTTTTTGAAAAATGTTAAAAGAAAAAATACCGCTTTTTCTTCGACCCCCAACCAAGGAAATTTTGATTGTTTTGAGATGACTTTGAACAAACTACTTAATCCGATAACTTTTGACAGAAACTCTAATATTGTCAACAGGGCTTAATTACTAGTATATAATATTGGTGTACGAATACCGGGGCAAACTAGAAAAACTGTAATCAAAGCTCACTGATATATACCCCCCGCTCCCCCATTTGATAATCAATCAAATCAAATTCAATTTCTCATATCTGCATTATGTCAAAAAGACTGTCTTAAAGTTTTATGAGTGGTAGGAGGGGCAGCGGAGAAAAGATGGGTATCCACTTGTAATGTAATGGCAAAGTCCATGTTTTGCTATGGGACACCCCAAAAATCAATTAAGGATGTTTGCTGGTCATGTTTGTGTATTTCCGTCAGGTTTTCGGACTTCTCTGGTTTTATCCATTTAAAAGAGCTTAATAACTTTTTGCCCGGTGTCCCCATTATTTTTTTCCATAATTTCATTTTATACACTTTTTGGAGCATTCTGACAAAATTTTATTCAATTGGTGTTATTTTGTCACAATCATTATTGGATAAACATTCCATATGTTAAACCTATGAATAATGCAGAGGAGTTCAGTTTCCCGTCATTTTTTCAAACACTTGAATCGGTAACCTATTACTTTTTTCACTTATATTACTTCTCTTACAATTTTCTAACAAAAAATCACATTTAATCGGAATCATTGTTATTTCAAAGTTGACCAGCGAACATCCTTAAATCAAATTCTGAATTAAGAGGTGCACATCTATATTATGTCACAAAGACTGTGTTACAGTTTCATAAAATTTAGCTCAATGGTTCAGGAGTAGTAGCGGATAAGAGACGGGTACCCGTTTTAATGTAATGGCAAAGTCCATGTTTTGCTATGGGAAACCCAAAAAATCAATTAAAATAAAATTCTGAAATAGCAGGTGCACATCTACATTATGTCACAAAGGATGGGTTAAAGTTTCATTAAAATCTGCTCAGTGGTTCAGGAGGAGTAGCGGATAAGAGATGGGTACCCCCTTGTAATGTAATGGCAAAGTCCATGTTTTACTATGGGAAACTCCAAAAATCAATCAAATCAAGTTCTGAAATTGAAGGTCAACATCTACATTATGTCACAATGACTGTGTTAAAGTTTCATGAAAATCTTATCAGTGGTTCAGGAGGAGTAAAGGATAAGAGATGGTTACCCTCAGCTGTAAAGGACGGACGGACGGACAACCCTATCACTATATACCCCCGACTTTTCAGGCGGGGGGGTATAATAAGGAAAAGGGGGAAAATCTGAAAATCCAAAATCCAAAAACAAAAAGAAGCAAAATCGTCAAAAACTTAGGCACTAGCAGCGTGAACCCTACAACATCTTGAGGTAAATGTATCATCAGATGCTCCGGGAGGGTATGCATGATTTTATCCACACGTGGTACCCGTCACACTGCCAGTGAAAAGTCCGGATTCATCACAGTCGGTGTTGGTCAGTCCTGTATAAACTCTGAATCATGACTGTTTTTAACGGATTTTTTACTTTGAGGTAAATATAAATTGCAGATTCCAATGCCACTTAAATCTCTCTTATTTAATAACAAAATACCGAAGGGTGTTATGTCTTCAATCTTTCTCGTGGTTGCCTTGTCTCTGGACTTTGATTTATGTAATCTTGTGCTTTGTTCCTTCGATATTCACTGTCGTTGTTTTAATTTCCCCAACAGTGCAGATCAGATCAATTTTAATATAAATGAGTGCAGATCAAGTCAGAATTGTTCTTCTAAAGTGATTTTGTGCAGAGTTATGATCAGTGCACATATTTCAGTATATTTTCTAGGTAGCGGTTATATATACTTATTCAATAAAAACAAGACGCAGAAATCACAGCAGACTTAAGATGGCCATCCGACAATCAATGGTTAATATTACAATATAAATGTATTTTTCTAAATTCTAGCAAATTTGACCGATGTGATAAATTTATTTCTCATCTCCAGAGAGAGAACACCTCACGTGCAAATCCCGTCAAATCTATTCGGCACATAATAGTCATGTTTTACCTTATGCCATTAGAGAAACATTTTCTCAAACTTAAACATGTTGATTATGAAATTTCTCACATCTTGGTAAATAAATTTTCAAATGTTAAAAAACGCGACAAGCCACGTTTTCAAACATTTGCAAAATTAACTTGAAGTGAGAAATTTCATAATTAACTTTCTTCTCGTTGTAGAAATTATATTTACTAGTAACCTTTAGAAAATTTTGCACATACTAATGCGTATCTCCCTCGTGCATAGCCAGTAGTTAGACATTTTTGGCTTTTAATTTGGACACTTTTGGGTATTTGTTCTCTATCAGTTTTTACAATTTTTGGTTTACTGTCTTTCAAAAGTTTTGATTTGATCTGCACTGAAGAAACAAACTGGTCATTTGCAATTACTAAATTTACAGTTACTTCGGTATTTAGTTACTTATCGACAATTTTGCCGGTGGTTTCCACCTACTTTGTCTTTTCGTCTCAAGGACTTCGGCTCTTGACCACTCTGTTCGGTTATTTTATTATTACACCCATTAAGACTGCTCAATCTGGCTATCCGTAGCCCAATACAGCTGTCTTTTGACATAATACAGAAAAATGCCATTCTAAAACACTATAGTATAAGCAAATAAAATTCCATAAGGCTTTTGGGTCATTTAAACTTTTAACCGAAGCGACTTTCTAATAATCAACGCTCTACTATAATCATGTTAGATGCATCGGCAAACGAATACCGAAAAAAAAAAAGAAATTGGAAATTCCGAATAATAAAAGAAATCTTTAAACAGAAATGAACAAGATCGCCACAAAACTGAGGTACTTCAAAAGTAAACCCTTAGACAATCTTGAGGTATCATTAGATGATCCGGGAAGGTAGGCATGATTTGCTCCACGCGTGGTACCGTCACAAGTGTGTCAGTTGTCAGTGAAAAGTCTGGATTTGTAACAGTCGGTGTTTGTCAGTCCTGTAAGAAACTCTGGATCATGACCGTTTTTTCACGATTTATTCCACTTTGATGTCAATATAAATAAACTTTCTTCCAAAAGTCCAATTCCGGAACGTTCCGGGTATTAGAATGGCGGGTCAAAGAGGTCAAACGGGGTAAAAATGGCGTCCCGCTGTATGAGGGTAAAGGGAATAAATTCTACTATCAACACATGAAAGGTGTTTATGATTGGAAAAAATCCGAACGTGTCATAAATCAACATTTTATCCCAGGCGGGTCATTTCCAACCAAATTATTTTAGGTCAAGAAGATAAATAAGTAGTATATGGGCACAGTTCGGTTAGTATTTGACGAGGTGGTGCGAGGTGGTGCCGGAAGTGACGTCACAGGAAGTGACGTAGAGCGGAAGTGACGTGACGGAAGTCACGTGACCGGA
>MJUU01065463.1:0-10400 GCA_002080025.1 Modiolus philippinarum | reverse complement strand
AGGAAGTAATGACAAGCGAAATTGAAGATTCTAGTGTATTCTCCTGAATCTTGACGGTACAATTTTCTTGGTACCATTTTGTAATGGCAAGCCACCGAAGACGACAGAACGCTTCCATTGCAATCTTGTGACAACGTAGTCCTCTGTTGTAATGGGATTCTCTAAAAATTTGATCAACAGTATTCCTGAATCAGCTAAAGCATCGTCAAGACCTCTGTCTTTAAATCGTTTTCCTAGTACAATCAAAAGACCATGGCAATATGAAATCCGCCTAGACGTAAAATAAGGTTTTTAAATTAATCGGGCATTTTCCATTGAATTTCTTTGGCTTTACAAAAGAGAGCTTGATTAAGTGTCAATACAGAGTAGGTCTGTTCTTATTTAAACATCATCTTATCAAGAAGATCCATCACTGTGAATATAGTTTAAGAGTCGGTAGCAGATGCAGGCAGCATTGGACAGAACCCTATGACAGACAACTCTGGTGAATGAGTAACACATAACTCATTGAAACCTGACCGTCCTGGTATGCACTGGTTTTTATTGTCAATGTTGACTGTGAAAAGCTTTAGAGGACACATTCGACTGATGATCCAATCTTGATCAATCAAACTAGTTTCTAAACTAGCCGTTTTGTCAGGAGTTAAAAACCAGTCGACCTTAATTATGCCTTTCGAAAAAGTTGGATTGCATCTTTTAATAGACTCACTAAATTCCTTGATGGCGTAGATTTGACTTGGCTGAGAATGCATTGTTCAATTTTGTTTTTCGCCAAATTGTCCAGCTTGAATAATGGAAGGATCATTTACTTTCCGTTGGTACAGTACCATGTTGTCAACTTTCCGTCAAGAGTTCTTGAAAATCATTGTTATCTGCTGCTGCCTGTATGAATGACCCAGCAGATATATTGGTTGGTATAATGACCTCTGAATCAGTTTGAGACATATTCAGTTCAGCTATATTTGTTTCAAACTTTGAGAGTGTTTGAGAACTACAGCAATGACCATATTTGTTTATGATTAAAACTAAGTCGTTTAAACCAGTTAAGTATTTGATAGTCATTGCAAGGCCATTGTGCTTGGGAGTGTATTTTCTACCACCAGATTATGGACCAGCATAAATCTTGTCCTAGGCTCAATATTTTGTCGTGAAAATCTCCATTAGTACATGTGCCAAGGAGTGTTGAAGTTTCAATATCATCACTATCACCAGATAAAATCCACTTTAGAAATTGATGAAGACTTTCTGGAACAACATTGCTGGCGTTTTCTGAACATACATCACTGCTGTTTACTATATTGACTTCCGGGGTATCTCTTATTTCAGTACATAAAATATTAGCAGCTTGAAATAATGTTCGAAGTTGTGACGAATTATCCTGAGTGAGCTTCTGATGTTTCAGATAGAACAAATGTAAAATCACTTTTATTTAATATGATGTTGGAAACTTCTGAATCTGCTGCTGTTTTTGCCATCAGTAAAGAGCTGTAACTGCTACTTTGCTGGGTCTTAAACATAATTCTGTCCCATAGTGCAAGCGAAGTTTCTCTTTTAGGCGATGAAATGAGTAATCTGCACTCTTTACCCCTGCCCCAAGTAGATATTTTTTATACTTTTCCAACAGTTTTGGCAATTCATAGACAGCCCCGTTCTGAAAAAGACCTTCGTCAATTCTTATATGGATCAGAGGTGATAAGCTGTTTCTGTGAAATCTGAGAAAGTATATTTCTTTCAGAAACATGCATTTGATAGCATATTCTGTCACCGACTGCTAACAAGTCAACACTGGCTAATTGACCAAGTAAGACCCAATCACCTCGTCTTTTAGCACTTTCAGTTACCTTTTTAAAAATCTGATTGATTGGTAACTTTACTCATTTTGTTAAATCTGATTGATTAGTAACTTTACTCATTTTGTTTTTCTTATTTTTCACTTTGCAAGAAATAGTAGTAAGTAAGCACATTGACTTCCAATCAAATGTTGCAGCAGAGGACCGCTTTGAAGGGCCATCTTCGTGTTTTCTTTTAATTGCTTGTTTGGTTTTAGTAACGTTTCTTTCACTTGGCATATTACTTTTCTCAACCTATTTAAGGAATAATTTGAGACAAATGCTATGCCATTTTAATTCAGAATCTGTTGACCCAACCATTGTCTTCAGTTTGCTGAAAAATGGGTTAATTTCCACAGTATCTAGTTTTGTATTGTAATGCTTAATACATTAGATATCTCATGTTCCGTTGCATCAATGACTTTATCTCGGCGGAAAGTACCTTCTTTTGCACAAAATATACATTTTGATGCAGTCAAACATCGTCTCTTTTCTTCAGGGGGCAACAGTAGATATTCAACTTCAAGACCATCAGAGGAATCCATCGATGAAATGCTTGCTGATTCTTACAAAAAGATGAATTGGAAACAACAAAGTATCAAAAGACAAATAAAGAAACTGAACAAAAAAATACACACAAAAAAATAATTCAGACTAAACAGTAACTAAGACTTAAATTCAACATCTACATGGCTACATAGTTAGAAAAACAAGAGTATAAAAAGAAAAGTGAGACAATTAAGTTTTATTATTCAATTGACTTGTGTAATGATTTTTGCACTTTATTGTGTGGGATACAACATAGTTCGGATGCTGTCCTACACTATGCCAAATCGTTCATCTAGGGCCTTTTAACTCCCGTCCGATCTGTACACCATTCGGAAGACCTTGTGCATAAGGAACTGCTTTAGTTGTATAACAATAATTCAAACAACAAAATTTTAAATACTATTGATGCAAAAGATAACCCAGACGTTCAAAGAGAGAACATGGAATTTCGTTTAAGTATACCAGGCTAACTGAAATCGTTCATTTATATCACATTATGGGTTGAGCTTTAAAACCAATCAACCCCTCTATTACAAAACAATTAAAATTTTCGACTTCAAGGTTTTTACGGAAAAGAAATACAACAACAAGAGAATTATTCCGTGTTTAAAATGACACAGAAAGTAAAATACAGTATTCGGCTACTTCATTACAAAATTTTTTATTCTTTATCAGAAAAATTCTTTTTTGGGGACAAATTAATTATGATATGAAATAACCATTTAAGCTTACAATTATTTCAAATCCGTGTTTTTATATAAACATTTCTTTGATAAAAACAACTTCAAATCAATCATGTTACAAGATGACGTTATCACTTGTAGGAGCCAATAATATCGTTCTGCCCTTGAATTTACAATATCAAGTGACGGATGTATTTTCCTGAATAGATATCAACAAAAATTACTGATATACCGATGAGTACAGCGACATGTCATTTTCAGCCTTCGGTTGACGGTCTACTAGAACCCAAACATAGGAAATCCACAATTTCAAAAAATGTTTAAAATGCGTAAAACCAAACGAAGTCCCAATAGTACATATTTTCAAACGGCCATATGCAGAAACTAGATTTACAGCAACTTTGGTATTTATTTATTTAATGTAATATTATTACCATATTTAATATATTTGTTTTAGCTATTAGTTGCTATATTGGCCTTTCTGGCAGTACAGATATATGCTTTGACGCTTCATGTTACAATATTTGTGAGTATTGTTAATTTAATAAGAAAGAAGTAAACACAAGTGCCAATAGTGCTAATATAATTTGAACTTTTCAAAATTAATGAGGCCATGTAATTGAAGTTTGTCTGAATCAGAACAGTTCATCATGAAATTATACAGCACTTGACCCTGTCGAATGGAAGTTTTGCAATTTCAACTTTACGTTATTTGGGAAAAGGTTAAACATCAAACTAAGACCGGAAACAAACCTGCATCCCTCTGAAGCCAAATAACTATTATTCTGCTGGAAGTGCTACAATTTTTTAGGCGTTTTAACATTGTTTTGCTACCACTGTGATATGGTCTCATGTTCGCTGCCAAGCTAACCAATCTAATTACAAGATCAACTTGGATACTTCTCTTCAGTAAAATGTATCTGAATATATCATTTACAAACTGTGCAAACATACAAGATTTCAATCCAAAAGTCGAAAACACTTTTTGGCGACAGCTCTTTATCTGAAGACCAAAACCGAAGTATCTTTTTATCTGTACAACAGTATATAAAGAAAACAAGGCGTTTCACTCCTGGTTGATCACAAACAGTTCTTTCTCTCCCTTATTCTATTATTTGTTTTTCTTCCCTTTTCCTTTCAAAAAATGATTAAATTGTGTAATTGCAATATATGTATTTTTCTACTATATAGTGTATTTCTTTTGAAACAAAAGTACCTATATATAATACAATTTGATGTATTTGTTCATTGTGTTGTAAATATTATATGTTATTCAGGTTTCAGACGGGGTATATAGCGTGACATACCCTGGATGTTTAGTTATATTTCCTGAGGCGAAGCCGAAGGAAATATAATAAACATCCAGGGTATGTCACGCTATAACATCCAGGGTATGTCACGCTATATACCCCGTCTGTAACCTGAATTACCTTTTTATTCCGATGAACAGCCCTGGTGAAATAAAATCTGCGAAAATTTTACTCTAATCAATTTCACCAGGTTGTTTTCATTTTATGACGTTGTCAATTTCTATGACTACTTATATTACCTGGCATGTTGACATTCAAGGAACGTCATCCAATCAAAAGCAGGCTTACATCTGTAAATCGTAATATATATTACATGGATAGGACCTTTGTAAGTTGGGATAACTTGTGTCCAATCCATTTATTGTATTATTTGAACAATAAAATAAGTTTAATCTAATCTAATCCAACAATTTAATCTAGTAATTACATAGACAAAAATTGTATAGTTTTTTTATTAATAGAAGCGATGATAACAAATAAATATATAAATTTTTAAAAAGAACATCTATAAGGAATGTTGTAATAATCATGGTGCCTCTACTTTATGGCTTTTTGGTCAACAAGGATATTTCAACCAAAAGAGAATAAAAAAGATAACAGGAAACACCTACAATGGCCGAAAAACACAGTCACATGCTACAATGCACCAAGGAACTGCACAAGAAAAAAACACAAGTAAAAAACAAAATACAAACGTAAACAACGATAGGAACTCGGGACAGCCGACTTGGTACCGGCACTAGCAAAAGCCAGCGGTAGCGTTAAACCGCTTTATGGGTACCCAAACCTACCCTTTCTCTGTCCAGTTTCCCTATAGGTTATTATATATACTCCTGAATTTCATAATATTTCTAAACTTCTGATATTGTTTTAAATTAGATTTATGTTCTGCAGAGAGACATCGGTGCAAGTCGGGGACTCAGAGGCCAAGATATTAATAAGGGACCGACCATTTAACTTGAAGGGGGGGGGTATGTTTTTTTTTCTGGACAGAAACAATTTATTTATTTTTTTCATGTGTATCAGCAAAATATTTTTTTCCAAAATTAACATTATTTTGGGGGCAGAAAGCCTCCTTCAGAAATTTTTTTTTCATCATTTTGGCAGCCAAAATATTTTTTTCACAAAAAATCGGCTACAAAATATTTTTTTAGAAAAAAAACATAGCCCCCCCCCCCCCTTCAAGTTAAATGGTCGGTCCCTAACATATGAATTGGTTTTAAATTGAATTGACATATAATAATATCGACGTTTTTGCGACGGTGTGGAAAACATTTTATTTTCTTCCGTGTAATATTTTTTATTTTGTTTCTCAGAAGAACTCAAATACTTTTGTGTATATTAACAAATGAAAAATTGAACACAATGCTACATACCAACCCTTTTATCCACAGGATATTGAAATTTGAAAGTTGAAATTTCGACCATTTTTAAGATGGACGAAATAATGCACTGGAAACATTTGAAAAACTGCACTCTATACCTTCAATAAATGTTAAGTAATTTTGTAATTACTGGGGAAAACAACAGGTATTTACAAATAATTTTTCTGTTTGTTGTATTTAAAATTTTGAAATGTCATCTCGAAACATCCTGTTTAAACTTCAGAAGGGAAACATAAAAGACGAGATGAAGAAGGTAATGGCCAGTAGTTACTATGGAGACAATGGCACAGACCGTATGACAATGAGTATCAATACACTATTCATGAGGGTGTGTATATAGTATAAGAATCATATCATTTTAGTATTATTACTAAACAACATAGTCAATAAAAGGATATGGAGTAAATGCACATGAGACAAAATCTCTACAAATACATGGTAAAAACAAGCAATGGAACAAAGCTTTTATTTTTGTTCTTCATCTTGAAGTAACCACAAGGCTTTCAACAATGAGCTTTATTCATGAGCTTTCATACCTCACAGTAAGTTCAAGATGACCCCTAGCACCGGTGAGAGGAATTCATTGCTCTAGATGTTGAGCAACGCTACATCCATNGGGGGGGGGGGCTATGGTTTTTTTCTAAAAAAATATTTTGGATCTGATTTTATGTGAAAAAAATATTTTGGCTGCCAAAATGAGGAAAAAAATTTTCTGAATGAGGCTTTCTGCCCCAAAAAATAATGTTAATTTTGAAAAAAAAATATTTTGTTGATACGCGTGCAAAAAATAAATAATTTGTTTCGCGCGAAGCGCGAAAAATATTTTCTGTCCAGGAAAAAAAACCATAACCCCCCCCCCCCCCCNAAAAAATATTTTGTTGATACGCGTGCAAAAAATAAATAATTTGTTTCTGTCCAGAAAAAAAACCATAACCCCCCCCCCTCTTCAGGTTAAATGGTCGGTCCCTAAATGTCATCGATGCAGGATCGTCAACAAACATAAAAAGAAGCTGGCAAAGTGTTCTTACAATCGCTGTCATCCGTTGCCCGACAAAAAGACCAACAGAAGACGAGCACAACATATAAACAATCCCAGGCCACTCATCGGGTCATTGGTAAGAAAACTTGGCATAAATTAATTATGATATGTGTGCACAAAAAAAAAACAGGTGGTCAGAATAACATTTTGAAATTACTAAAATATAAAATGCCAACTTTGAAAGTATGATAGTGTATCCACATGAAAAATTCTGTCTGAAATGTATAGAGAGCATACATCTCTCGCACGGGGAACTCTTTACGGACCCCACACTACAGGAGAGACAAACTACAATCTTAGACAGATCTAAAAAGTCAATGGAAGGAAATGGAATAAATGTCTTTGAAAAATCGCCAAGATATGAGTATAAGACTACAAAACCTAAAATTGCAAAACTTTGAAATTCAGAATACGACCACAATTTAGATGTCATTCGTTATAGGTATATCGACTCATCTAATTGTTGCATTTGATAAGCTTATGTCGAATCAGTCATCAGTAAGTCAGTTTCTGTTTCACAAATGAGAACAGATATCTTTGGGTAGATCCAGAGATTGTTACCGGACTGACTAACACCGACTGTGACAAAATCGGACTTTTCATCGGCAGTGTGACGGATGCCACGCGTAGAGCAGATCATGCTTACCCTTCCGCAGCACCTGATGATACCTCAGTTTTTATAGGAGTTCACACTGCTAGTGCTTTGGTTTTGTGGCGTTTTTGTTAATTTTTGTTTGTTTGTTATGTCTTTGTCGTGCTGTCTTAGTTCGTGTTGCTGTTAATTGCCGTGATTTTGGATTTATGATTTTAAAATTTCCCCTTTCCTCGTTCTTGCTTCGGTATTCGTTTGTCGATGTATTCTTTTAATTCAAAACTGCTTATTTTGATAGCCTCTCATCGGTGACGTTGGATAAGAAACTTAGAATTTGCCATTTGAAAACAACTTATAGCTCATCGGTTCCCAGAAACTTAAATTTGGCATATACCCCATTGCGTCCAGAAGTCCAGAGTACACCCAAAATTTGATTCTTTTTCTAATAATTTTTTTGAATTGTACAACTTTTTCTCTTCCTGATATGGTGAAATACTGACACTTAACTATAACTTTCCAATCAGTCAAGTTTTTTTTCCATTTTAGACGTTAAGTCTTCATGAGTCTTTTTAACATCTGTTTGCGTTTTGGCGTTTTAGGTTTCCAACTGTTTGTTTTGTTTGTTGTTTCTTTTTTGTTTATTATTTTTTTGCTGTTTCTTTCTTTTTCTTTTTTCTTTTTTCTTTTTTTTTGTTTTGTTTTGTTTTGTTTTGTTTGTTTTTTGTTTTTTGTTGTTTTTTTTGTTGTTTTTTTTTTAGTTATAGTTTTTCTTTAGTTAATGTTTTTTTTTATTTGTTTTGCTTTGTTTTGNATTTTTTTCTTTTTGTTTTTTTTTTTGTATTTTTTTTTTAACGCACAATTTATTCGAGCTCTATACATTCTTTAAATATACTTTCACATTTATTAGTGAATAGTTGCAATATTAGTTTTGTGAAAGTTGATACCATGTATATTTTAATTTGGACCCACTATAATGCAAACAAGAGTCTCGTGATCAGACTATTTTTGAACAAAACTGACTTATTTGCAAAAATATCTCTTCTTTCCTCCTGATGTTAATTGGTTGTGTAGTACAGAATTGTTATTGTGATATTTTGCAGCTGAACTGTTGTGCGATTGAAGACTATACAGACCTACAAATAGCTTCCTGGAACCGGAAATACGTCATCAACAACACAAATGTGGAGTTTAAGGCTCCTTATTTCTGTTGCTTAAACTGTCCATCAAGTCTTACTTACTGTAACACTAAACGGACACCAAGGATAAACCAGTTTGAGACGATAGACCAAGTCGAATGCGCCATCAGACCAAATAAAACCAACTCAAACTATATGAAAGTAAGAATATTAAGAATGGTAGATAAAAAATAAAAATTGAGTGCGATATATGTCAAGGAGACAACGTTTAAACAAATACACACAATGATATTCATACAGTTAAAAACAATGAACAATGAAATTTGAAAATTTGGAATTTTTCACGATCAAACTTTTATGTAATTTCAGAAAAGTAATATAGGACTAATAATTCAAGCTGGTAAACTGAAAATACAAGACTGTAGTTTACCAGTGAATGTAGCCCAAGTATTCATCGTCAGTACCGTTACTCATGGTTTTAATATTTTTATTTTCACAGCTACTTGGAAAGTTCTTCTCAATATTATATACAGACTTTTTAATTTTGAGTTTATGGTGTTCCAAATGTTTTGATTTGATCCGACTGAAGAGACTTAAGTTGTCCAAATGACCAAATTTACAGTAGGCTCTGTGTTTTGATATTTGAATATGTCGAAAAATATTGTCATACGTAAGAGATAACACAGAGAAATTTGACTTCTTTTTAAAATACTAGTATACAGATATATAATACATTTGATGAGAAAGAAGTTTTGGAATACTGGAATCACAAATAATGCCAACAGTATCAAAAAGACTCTTTTATTTATACTATTATTTTTAATATTCTTGTTCCATATTATTGTCATATTCAGCTGGCTTATCGAGTCTTTAATAGAATAAGATTCACGAAGTTTTTTTTTCAAATATTAAAAGAGTCGCCCATATTGAATTGCACAGTTATATTTCAGGAAGCAGTACAAAGATACCTTGTCGAATATACTAAAGTTAATGTAGATTCTATTGAAATAATGACGTATTCTCTTTTGCTATGGCGATGCTAATGGAGGCACACTGTAACAATCTGCTATGCTAATGCTTCGAATTTAATTTGATATGACAGAGGATTATGATGAATTGAAAAGGTGCAATAAAATTTTCGAATCAAATTTAGATTTCGACAGCCATATATGCACGGCTGCTATTATGTATTGACATCATCATATGTTATACTGTTTTTAGCTCACCTGGCTATAGCCAGGGTGAGCTTTTGCCATCACTTTTCGTCCGTCGTCCGTCCGGCGTAAACTTTTCATTCAAAGATCTTCTCCTCTGAAACTACATGGCCAACTGAAACCAAACTTGGCCACAATAGTCCTTAGGTAGTCCCCTGCAAAAAAGTTGTTTTTCAGATCCGCGCTATATCCAAGATGGCCGCCAGCGTGGATCATAGTTTTAACATTGGACCCTATGGGAAAATACTTTAAAAGATCTTCTCCTCTGAAACTACATGGCCAATTGAAACCAAACTTGGCCACAATAGTCCTTAGATGGTCCCCTGCAAAAAAGTTGTTTTTCAGATCCGCGCTATATCCAAGATGGCCGCCAGCGGGGATCATAGTTTTAACATTGGACCCTATGGGAAAATACTTTCAAAGATCTTCTCCTCTGAAACTACTGAGCCAATTGAAACCAAACTTGGCCACAATAGTCCTTAGATGGTCCCCTGCAAAAAAGTTGTTTTTGAGATCCGCGCTATATCCATGATGGCCGCAAGCGGGAATCATAGTTTTAACATTGGACCCTATAGGAAAATACTTTCAAAGATCTTCTCCTCTGAAACTACCGAGGCAATTGAAACCAAACTTGGCCACAATAGTCCTTAGATGGTCCCCTTC
>MJUU01065455.1:26694-45800 GCA_002080025.1 Modiolus philippinarum | reverse complement strand
TGGTCCTTACTTGGTCCCCTTCGTAAAATGTGTCTGGATGTCTGCATAGCATCCAAGATGGCAGTCAGCGGGGAACATTGTTTAACCTTGGACCCCATGGGAAATCATTTAAAGATCTCCTCTGAAAATACTATGCCAATTGGAACCAAAGTGAGGCACAATGATCCTTACATGGTCTTCTTCAAGAAAAGTGACAGTTGGTCTACGCCCCATCAAAAATAGCTGCCAGTGGGGAACATAGTTTAATTTTGGATCATACAATATCAGCAAACTTCAAAATGAGACCCTTAAACATTAATAAACATCAGCAAACTTCAAAATGAGACCCTTAAACATTAATAAACAAATTTGAAAATGAGAACCTTAAAAGTTGTGATTATTTTGACTTATTGTGTCAGCCATGACCCAGGTGAGCGATACAGGCTCTTGAGGGCCTCTTGTTATATGAAAAAGTGCATATTTTGAGAATTAACTGTACGTCGTACAATAAATAAAAATTCCCATCAGGGATTTATATGATATACTCAAGGTTGGTACTGATCAAAGGAAGCTCCCTTTTGTTTTTGAGGAAAATCTTATTTCCATGAAATTCTGCAGTCAGGTTTTTGGGACACACAAGGGGGCGGGCCCTTTCTGACTTGTCAGTATTCTAGTTTGATAAAAGTAATCAGACCCATCTCTGGCAATGCCAAACACTGCCAATATGAAAAATTGTTTAAATTTAGTTATGGTGCAAAGCATTTAGCAGATGATCAATATTTTTGCCAACAAATACCAGAAGTAAAGATATTACATACAACAATGCTGTATTTATATCCTTTATGAATAAGTTTGGAAGGACAATTTTTGAATTAATGCACTTTGTAAATGATATTTCCATAGAAGTTTGGATTTGAAATGCCCTGTTGTATAGAAGCCCTGCATGTAGAACCAAATTTTCTTTATTCTTGCCCACTGATTTTGACAGATTGTGTGCCTTCGACTTTTTTCTTTAACTATTTTTGCTGGTATAGCAAAGAACTATCCCACCGGTAGGGGACTTCAGTATTGCCTTGCAAGATCCACGCTTGTTCCGTTGTTATTCCGTCCGCCATAGGGTACATACTTTGTGGCGACAACTCCTCCCAGACCACTTGCGAAATTCAATGAAACTTTCACAGAATGATCAGTACATATTGCCATTGTGCACCAGCTTTTTAAAATTTGATTTGACTTGAATTTTATTTGGGGGGGTGAATTTTTTAAATCTTGAATCAAATGGGGGAGCGGGGAGTATGTTTTTGTTAGCTATGCTCACAGTTAATCTAGTTCAATTCGGTCCAATGTTAAACTTTGTTCTCCAGCTGGCAGCTTTCATGGAAAAGCTGTGGTTCTACCAGACACCATTTTCAAAGGAACCATCCTGGGACCTTAATTTGTGACTGAGTTTGGTTCTAATTTACAAATTAGTTTCTGAGTATATTTTTGAATAATTTCCAAGGGAGTGTTAACTGTGATCTTCCTACTGTATAATTTGGGGATGAATAATGGCCACAGTCCCGATGCCAAGGTTCTTTTTCCCATTCTATGCAGAGAAATATCCAGTTGCAAATCCAAGTTAATGAAATTCAGGGTTTAAATGGTTTTCTGTATCATAAATTAGATCTGTTTTTTTTTCATTGCTCATTTGCTGGTCGTATCATCAAATTGGCTGTTCTATATTTCAGTTTCTAAAAAATCCATAGGTTTATTTGGAGGTTGAATACATGTATTTTGAAATTTTCTTTCCAATGGATCGATTAAGAAATGGTACAGCATTAGGGGATTGTTATTGTTCGTGATGTTTGTGATTGGACAAAACGTCTTTTACAAGGACACTGTGAGTTTGTGCAACACTGTTGATGAGGACGGAAGTTGAATTTATGAATCAATCCATTTAAATTGTCTACCCGCCAATTTTCCCAATGGCATGGGACACAGGGCCAAGTTGCAAATGAGAAGAAAAATCACTGTTTAAGGTAGATAGACACTGTTGTGCTGCACAATTCAAAAGTGCATTTGAAAAATATAGTCAAATACAGAATTGCTTTGTTCTTTTTGGCAGGAGCAGTCATTAGAAAGGTTTTCATTTGTGACATATTGATTGTCTAATATGATAGGTCATGTTCTGTCCACTTGGTTGGGAATTAACTCCCTTTTCCTGTAAATAATGACTATTAAACACTGTATGGGAACAACACCGGATAATGGCACTAGGACTGGTACCATCAAGGGAGAATAGCATTAAACTGTTAGCTTACAGTAAACTTGGTAGTAAGCCAGTACCAATTTTACTGTACGGTAACAGTTCAATACTTTTCTCCATTGTTGATATTCAAATGTGTCTTTCCCTTCCTAGGTCCAGAATTCATCATCTTTTAGTTTGATGATTTGTTGATTGATGCTTTTCCATAATAATTTATGTTAAAATTTTCATCAAAGATTTCTTGGCTCCAGTATGTAGGAATGATTTGATATTTGGTTTAAAGCTTACGTGCCACGAGTTGCATGTATTGCGCTAAAATTTAGATCAAAGATTGTTTGCATTGGCTGCTGTAGGTAGGAATTATTTGATATTTGGCCTTAAGCTTAAGTACAATAAGTTGTACTGTGCCTCCCCTTTTCTTGTCTGTCGATCATATTCTTCATTTTTAGCTCGCCTGGCTATAGCCAGGGTGAGCTTTTGCCATCACTTTTTGTCCGTCGTCTGTCCGTCCGTCGTCCGTCCGGCGTATACTTTTCATTCAAAGATCTTCTCCTCTGAAACTACTGGGCCAGTTGAAACCAAACTTGGCCACAATAGTCCTTAGATGGTCCCCTGCAAGAAAGTTGTTTTTCAGATCCGCGCGATATCCAAGATGGCCGCCAGCGGGGATCATAGTTTTAACATTGGACCCTATGGGAAAACACATTCAAAGATCTTCTCCTCTGAAACTACTTGGGCAATTGAAACCAAACTTGGCCAAAATAGTCCTTAGATGGTCCCCTGCAAAAAAGTTGTTTTTCAGATCCGCGCTATATCCAAGATGGCCGCCAGCAGGATCATAGTTTTAACATTGGACCCCATGGGAAAACACTTTCAAATATCTTCTCCTCTGAAACTACTGAGCCAATTGAAACCAAATGTACCCAAAATAGTCCTTAGATGGTCCCCTGCAAAAAAGTTGTTTTTCAGATCTGCGCTATATCCAAGATGGCCGCCAGCGGGGATCATAGATTTAACATTTGACCCTATGGGAAAACACTTTCAAAGATCTTCTCCTCTGAAACTACTGAGCCAATTGAAACCAAATGTACCCAAAATAGTCCTAAGATGGACCCCTGCAAAACAGTTGTTTTTCAGATCCCCGCTATATCCAAGATGGCCGCCAGCGGGGATCATAGTTTTAACATTGGACCCTATGTGAAAACACATTCAAAGATCTTCTCCTCTGAAACTACTTGGCCACAATAGTCCTTAGATGGTCCCCTGCACAAATGTTGTTTTTCAGATCTGCTCTATATCCAAGATGGCCACCAGCGGGGATCATAGATTTAACATTGGACCCTATTGGAAAATACTTTCAAAGATCTCCTCTGAAACTACTGAGCCAATTGAAACCAAACTTGGCCACAATAGTCCTTAGATGGTCGACTGCAAAAAACTTGTTTTTCAGATCCAGGCTGTATCCAAGATGGCCGCCAGCGGGGATCATAGATTTAACATTGGATCCTATGGGAAAACACTTTCAAAGATCTTCTCCTCTAAAACTACTCGGCCAATTAAAACCAAACTTGGTCACAAAGTCCTTAGATGGTCCCCTGCAAAAAGTTGTTTTTCAGATCCGCGCTATATCCAAGAAGGCCGCTAGTGGGAATCATAGTTTTAACATTTGACCCTATGGGAAAACACTTTCAAAGATCTTCTCCTCTGAAACTACTGGGAACTTGAAACCAAACTTGACCACAATAGTCCTTAGATGGTCCCTGCAAAAAAGTTGTTTTTCAAATCTGCGCTATATCCAAGATGGCCGCCAGCGGGGATCATAGTTTTAACATTGGATCCTATGGGAAAACACTTTCAAAGATCTTCTCCTCTAAAACTACTCGGCCAATTAAAACCAAACTTGGTCACAATAGTCCTTAGATGGTCCCCTGCAAAAAAGTTGTTTTTCAGATCCGCGCTATATCCAAGAAGGCCGCTAGTGGGAATCATAGTTTTAACATTTGACCCTATGGGAAAACACTTTCAAAGATCTTCTCCACTGAACCTACTGGGAACTTGAAACCAAACTTGACCACAATAGTCCTTAGATGGTCCCTGCAAAAAAGTTGTTTTTCAAATCTGCGCTATATCCAAAATGGCCGCCAGCGGGGATCATAGTTTTAACATTGGACCCTATGGGAAAACACTTTCAAAGATCTTCTCCTCTGAAACTATGGGGAACTTGAAACCAAACTTGACAACAATAGTCCTTAGATGGTCCCCTGCAAAAGAGTTGTTTTTCAGATCTGCACTATATCCAAGATGGCTGCCAGTAGGGATCAAAGTTTTAACATTGGACCCTATGGGAAAACACTTTCAAAGATCTCCTCTGAAACTACTGAGCCAATTGGAACCAAACAGTTCAGGTTGCCCCTTGCAAAAAAGTTTTTTTTTCAGGTCTGTGCTTTATCCAAGATGTCTGACAGCTGTGGCCCAGGTGAGCGATACAGGCTCTTGAGAGCCTCTTGTTTTATTTAGAATTTTCTTTATTTAAGTTTGTGGACGCTAATTTTCCCACAGCTTTCATAGGATTTCAACCAAACTTCACAGGATTGTTGATCATCGTTGTGCATGTCGTTTTGTTGGATTGATGGGCCAATTTTGTGGGAGTTTTGTCCCTTTTTGACTTAGAATTTTGCTAAATTAAGTTTGCGGATGCCAGTTTTACAGACTCCTAAACCACAAACCTTATATCTAGAAAATCTATTTTTTTTATAATTTTGAATTATAGTTTTGAATTCTCTGCTTTTCATGGTAATATTTGTTGTTTTAAGTGGTTTATATTTTTATTTCAGTGGTTATTTTTATTTAGTTATTTTTAAGTTTGGGGAATTTTCTACAATTGATTATTTGGAGGTGCCATGAATTCTTAGTTATGTCTACCCCCTCTCAAGGGGGAGACCTTTTGTTTTTGTCTTTTCCATCTGTTTTCCTTCAGTCTGTCCGTCAGTCTGTCCATAACAAAGTTTGTGGATGCCAATTCTCCTACATCCTTCATCGGATTTCAACCAAACTTCACAGGATTGTTGACCAACATGCCTAGTTGTGCATATCATCTTGCCAGATTGATCGGCTAATTTTTGTTGGAGAAATGCCCCCTTTTGATGTAAAATTTAGCAAAATTTGACTAATAATTTTGCAAAATTAAGTTTATGGATGCCAGTTTTCCTACATCTTTCATAGGATTTCAACCAAATTTCACAGGATTGTTGACCATCATGCTTAGTTGTGCATATTGTCTCGCCACATTTATTTGCCAATTTTTGTGGGAGTTATGAACCCTTTTGGCTTCGAATTTTGCAAAATAAAGTTTATGGATGGCAATTCTCCCATACCTTTCATTGGATTTCAACCAAACTTCACAGGATTGTTGACCATTATGCTTAGTTGTGGATATAGTCTCACCGCATTGATTGGCAAATTTTATAGGGAGTTATTCCCCTTTTGGACTTAGAATTTAGCAAAATAAAATTTGTGGACATTACAGGGTTCGTACGGGTCCTTGAATCCTTGAAAAGTCATGGAATTTCAATTTGAAAATTAAAGGCCTTGAAAAGTCATGGAATCCAGTATTTTTGTCAAAAGTCCTTGAAAGGTCCTGGAAATTAATCAAAATGTAAAAAATGTTTTTATTGTCATAGGAAACTTGTGGGTTTCTTGTCGGTGAGGTCAATAATAAAGGAAGTAATCAAATGTCATTAAAGGGGAAGTAATCATCCTGGTTTCCTTTTTATCAACAGCTTTTCTCCTATTAATTTTTATTAAAAAAGGAACCAGATGATATGATCAGAACACAGCATGACATTGAAATATAGGCGAGTTTCCAATTTCGTTTTATGAATGAATTGCCCTGATTGACCTGGGGTCAATCGGAGTAAGTTGCATCACGTAACATTGTGATGTCCAAAATCTATATTGTGACGTCAAAATTTTCCAGGAAAATGGCACAAATTGGAAACTTGTCTATTGTCAGAATTATTCATAAATGTCTGTGATTTTGGGTATTGAATTTTAAGAAAAATCCTTGAAAAGTCATGGAAAATTTGAACAAAAAAGGTGTATGAACCCTGACATTAATTCTCCTACATCTTTCATCGGATTTCAACCAAACTTAACAGGATTGTTGACAATTATGCCTAGTTGTGGATATAGACTCACTGCATTGATGGGCCAATTTTTGTGGGAGTTGTGCCCCTTTTTGACTTAGAATTTTGCAAAATAAAGCTTGTGGATGCCAATTCTCCTACATATTTCATTGGATTTCAACCAAACTTCACAGGATTGTTGACCATCATGTTTAATTGTGTATATCGTCTATCTGGAATGATCGGCCAGCGGATGGCAACATAAAACTTACTTGTGTTTCATCTCTCGGAGAACAGTACATATTGTTGGGGAAACATTTGTTTTTGTATAAAACATAGTTTTGTATTGAAATAATAAACATTTGGTATTTTATTATTTTTATTTGCATCAAGGAATACATTCAGTACTGTAAATCATTCCTCGCATTCTTACACACCACTAAGTTTTTTTCATCCAAAAACTGTACACTTGTTGTATTATGCAGAAATGTACAAATCATCCAATGAATGATATGTCTCACATCAGTTTTGGTCTTCTTTTGGTACTGTAGATCATCAAATATACAACTACACTGTATTGTATCAGTCACATCCAACAGTTCGAATACTGACTGCTACCTTAGGAAACCAGTTAATCCTTTCTTTTTCCCTTGTCTCTCCTCTTCTTCTAAAGCCTCTAATAATGATTTGTTCAGAGAAATTCCTACCCTTTTTCCAGTCTGAAATGTACATGTATTTGTCGCTCAGAAATTAATTTTTGATCATATAAAATGTTGTTGATATAAAATTAATGTAAATCCTAAGGACTACTGTGAAAGTACTACTGTTTTTGGGGTTCCAATTTTAATGGATTTCATGGTTCCCTAGAGCCAAGAGATTAAGTTCCTAACCAAATACAGTTTTATTGCATAGAATTCCAAACTATATTCATGTAAGTACCCATGAAATAGTGATATTTATGAAACCAAGAAAATTGGTGTCCACAAACAAAAGTACTTTCACTTTAAATATATACCAAATACATCAAGAGACATGAGTTTCAGTAACTTGTATAGGGTCTGTAAGTCTCGTCATGTGACTCACAAGAATGCACGATAAACAGGCAATTCGAAAACGTTTCCCGCCAAAACATTACGTCAGAGAATTGTGACGTTCAATTTTTTGTTTAAAACGTCAATTATATTTGTTCAAAATATAACTTCCGGGTACATTTTTTGATCCCGGAAGTTCCAAAATTGTACGAGACTTACAGGCCCTATTTCACAGTCATTATGACATCTTATGGCACACTCATACAAAGCATGAGACAATCTGAAATAACTGTCATTCTGATGTCCCTATAAAACACATCAATATGCATAAAATAAAAGTGGGATTTAATAACCACAATCCTAGATCATGTTAAATTTTGGTTGAAATATTAAGGCATACTACTGTTTGTCTTTCCTCTTCACTTTTCCAGTGACAGTCAGAATTTCTAGTCCCATGACCCTTTCCATACCCCAAAGTGATGATTTATTAACAAAGTTGTTCTCGTCTTGATATACAATGTAGTTGAAATATTGCTCAGTAGACATTAAACAATATTCAATCAATCAATCTTTCCTCTAAACCTTGGAAAAACAGAAAAAAAACTTCAACAAAACATAGGTAATCAACTACAGAGAAACTCCCAAAACCGGATCCCTCTATAAACCGAACGATATGTTTCAGTCCAAAACTTTTACCTATATAAATAAGTTAAAATTTCCTCTGAAATCAGGCCCGTCTGAATTGCTGATTCCAGCCATTTATTTAGTCCCTAACATATATTTTCTTCTAAAATTCAACTCTGAAAACCAGACGACTTTTTTCATGGACAATAAAGTCGACAAAATTTATTCAACATGTCACATGTCTTGCCCCATCTTCATTGATAAGGCAATCCTGAATTAATTCTCTGTTTAATGTCACCTGCGCACATAGGTATTTGTATATTCTTGAAAATAAAAAAAAAAACAAACAAAAATTTTGTATTATCCACAAATTTTCGGGTTTAAGTCATGACTAGTCACTAACTGAGTAGTCAGGTATGGAACTTATGAAGACTTGCAAAAGAAAGTGGAATGAAAGGTTTTATGCCAGTCAAGAATTTAAGATAAAAGTGTGAAATATGTACTAAAGCATATATTTAAGCATTAAAATTTGTAAAAGAAAATTGCAAATGTTTTGTTTGAAATTTTTGTTTGTATTATTTCTCCCTTCCTCCCTCTCAGCTTTCAAGGTTACCTTGACGTTAAACATGGAATTAATTTAGGATGGCCTAAATAACTGTATTTGAATAGATTACCGACAATATTTATTGAAATTTACAATAATTCTGGAAACTATACTGAAATAGTTAACTCAAAACCTAAACTGACCTTACAGATCATATGTTGCATTTGCTGTTTGGATTATAAAGAATGGATTTCTGAACCTCAGAAAGCTGGAACCTCTTAAAACTGGCCGATTTCTCTGGTCCCAGCAGAGGTCCGTTTTCGGAGGTTCCATTGTATTACAAATATCACATCGTTATGGCATGTGGTCACAATAACCTTACTTACATTAAAGATGGAAATACACATACATCTATACAATTACATAAGAATACCACATAGAATGACTGAGATTTTTGTAGGCGTACTTTCTTCTGGCGTGTAGATTTTATGGGTACATAAAGAACTTATTGTATTTCTACCTTGGAGTTTATTCCGTCATCGTCAGTACTTTAATGTAATTGGTCAATTAGGTGTTGAGGATATACCCTAGTGCATTTTATCCAAAAGGAAAGAATACACTGATGGAATAAATACACTGTTACATCTAAACTATATATTGATGTAAAATTAATCTCAAGTCCATCAAGTGGAAAGTGAAGGTGAAAATTACCAAATTTGGCCTGGATACTGATGTCCCACAAGAGATGCATCCAAATGTAAGGTAAGATGATTCTACCATATACAGTGACTGAGTTTTAACTTGAATGTAAATCTAAATGCATCAGAAAATGTACCAGTAGATAAATGTGACGTAATCTTGTCTGGATGCTGATGTACCATCAGAGATACATGTACATGCATATGCAAGGCAAATTTCTACCATGTACAGTGTCTGAGATCTAAACTGGTCCATAAACTTGAATGTACTGGTAAGTCAATCAAGCAAATAATGTAGGTCAAATGACCCAATTTTGCCTTGATGCTGATGTAACATCAGGAATTTATGCATATACGCAAGAACTTATACCATGAATAAGATCTGGATTTGTCTAAAACTTGAATGTAAAGTCAATCAAGATGACAATGTAGGTCAACATGATCCACTGTTACCTGGGAGCTGATTTGGTGTAAACAATATTTGATTTAACAGACAACATACCCGAAAGCACAGTGCATTTTGAACATAAAAGGATACAAAGATGCACGCATCTGCAAGGTTAGATGAACGCAGACATTGGGTCCAGTTTACTGAAAATTTTGTCTGACAGACTTAAAGTTTTGCCGGACTTGTATGTTGCTTAGGCAGTTTTTTTACATTAAAGGACAACATGTTTTTCAAACAACTTACATCTAACATGTCATCAATACTAGATGGATCCAGACTTCCTGATCCTTCTTTTTTCATTCCTGTTACAGTTCCATGTTCCGTTACACCAAGGATTAACCTGCAATATTTATACAATATTCACTATCCATTCAACTCTGATTTTTTTAAAACATGTTGATGATGATCAAAAAATTTACTTAATATGGCCTTAAGTAAGTTTGAGAAAAGTTTTGCAATTTTTTAAAGGGAGGCAATTAACATTTATTATCCTGAGTTTATCAAAATTGGGTCAATGAATGTATATATACATGAAACAAGTGGAACTGTTGTCCAGTGAATATGATATAAGCCTATTCTTAGCCTTTAAGTAAATTTCGTCAATAATCTAGTGGTCCTTTAGAGGTTAAAGGATATAATTAAGTCTCCAAAACCAAGTGCAGTGACTTTGAGGCTTTGCTCAGTTTCTTATTATTTTCAAACAGATATTCTGATATGGGATTTCTTTAGGTAGACTTTATGTTTGCATCTTAACAATTACTTGTTTACTGTTGTTATACAATGTATTTGAATTGTTTACATTGTCATGTTAAATATTAATGTCAATTTAATGTTAATAAACTTTTTTGCCTAGAAAAAACATTTCTTTCAAACAAAATAAATATGTGTATCAATTGATTTTACAATAATATATTCAGTTATGCTGAAAAGTTATTTTCTATTAAACCTGGGATAAAACCGTCATAATCATGAAATAAGGAATGAGAGCATCGTGTATTATACAAACATATACCTAGCTAGACAACAGGCTTCTTCTTTCTGGCTTGCATCAACTACATGGCAATGACCAATCTAAAAATAGATAGAAACAATTATGATAACTATTATTATTTTTGTTTTAAAGTAGTTCGAGCCTAATAAAAATATCAGACAGAATTCTTTTATTGTATGTCTTAACTCATATGTTCCAAAAAAATAAAATAAAAATAATATGTCACTGATCATCTTTTCCTGATATCAGACTTTGAAAATCAGGCAAAATTCAGTATTTTTCAGCAATATTCACAAAGAATATATAGGGAACTGTGAGAACTTACTTATGCAATAAACATCAGATTCTTTATATTTGTTTTGTATTTCAGAGAAATACCTACGGCTACATGATGAGCTAAAACAATATGTCACCGTTAAATCAAGAGAGATATTTTATGTAGTAAATAAAATAGACAATATTTATGGGAAAGGGGAGCTAATTTGCGGGAAAGTGTATGTCAATCTATTACGACGTCACAATGAAGAGGCCAAGAAAGGAATATTCCGGCTTGAAAATCAAGTCAATTCCGCATCCAACTTGTGTTTTGTAAATACGCCAATCGATGCTCTGTGTATTAGTGTCAACCAAATTTAAAATGAATCCCTTCAGACAGAGCAGAGAATTTTTGTGATGAAAAATTTCAGATGGAATGACAGATGGACAAAAGGAAAGCCAGAGATTCCAATACACCCCTCACTCCTTGTCACAAACAATACAATAAAGGAGTACATGTATGATAAAAGGCATATTTTGCCCCAGAATTAGCTATATTTACATATGAAGTTTTCCTTTTAACTTTGCTTGGTATATCACAGTTGATATATTGGTCAATTCAAAACTCAAATAAATGGGAGCAGAAACGTCATCAAATCCTGATTGTGACCTCACAAATATCATGCATCTTCCAGATATACCGAAAATTTGGTCATGTTTTGGCACAGAAAGAGTGCATGCTTGTGCCAATGAGATTTTTTGACATGTTGATAGTATATAAAATTGTCACCTTTTTGTGCAAAAATCTCATTGGCATAGGCATGCACTCTTGTTTTCTGTACTGAAATATGTAAGGATTTTGGTCCATTTGTGTGAAAATGCTTTATATTTGACGAATTTTGAAATTCATTTTTTACTAAGAACTAAAAAAACTTGCGTAAAACCTGTCGAAATTTATTATATACTGATATTGAATTGCATTTTGACACATTATTTTATCAAATATAAGGGTATCAATCTTAGGGCCCAAATATGCCCCTTATTGTACATACTCCTTTGTACCAGTTTTTATTCTAAGTTCTTGATATTTAGAAATTTATGTAATGAAAAGAAAGTTTCGGCGATGCCATCTCAGGTGATAACAGAAGTACCATAATATAATTACTATTTTTTGGTGGTCGCATAAAAAACCACTGTCAAGGAAAATAAGATGGCGAGACAACTGGATAAAAAAAGAAATAATGAAACGAAACCTACAAAATGTAACGGCAAAGTTTTCATCCTAAACTCAGTTGCTAAAATAAAGGAATTTAGAAAGAAAATCGAAAGGAAATGTCGAACACTGCTAAAAAGTGTTACCAGTATCTTTATTTGTAATTACCTTACTTCGAGTATATAAACACTGAGAATAGAAAAAAAATAGAAACGGGGAATGTGTCAAAGGGACAAAGACTTGATGTCGGTATTACCTTACTAAGTGTTACTATACACGGTGAAGATTTAATATCAACTGTTTGTACATCAAATGGATCATCAGATATTTCCAACTCAACATGACCTTCGTCTTGTGTCACTGTTACTTTTGGAATTCTGTAGAGAAATAAAAAAATTACTGTGTTACTGTTATTCACAGGATTCTGTACAGAAATAAGAAAATGAAAAAAAAAATCAATTGAATACCATCTATCTGTCATTTAATTCAGTTGAGAATTGCCGATTAAGAAATGTCTTAATTGGCAAAATATAATAAATACTACAAAAACCTGAAAAATTCATTTTCTATATTTAAATGTAGCGTTGGGAATTTAAAAAAAAATAATAATGGATTAATCAAAATAATTGGATGCACCTTCAGATCAGTTATCAACAAGAGCTGTCGCCGAATGGCAACCAAATATACCCCCCGCTCATTGAACACTGAATCGATATGGTAAGTGCGAATTAAGTTGGTGTGGACACAATACAGGTGTGGACACAGTACAAGTGTGCACACAATACAAGTATGGACACAATGATATAATCTTCAAGAAAGAACTTTTCACAAGGGTTCCAATGAAAACACTTTGTCTAAATCAGACAAATATAAAATTCACCTTTTTTCAGCTTATTTGATATTTTTACACATCTACATATGGTGTTATTCCTTTGTCTAAAGTTTCATCAAAATCCTTCAAGTGGATTAAGAGGAGTTGTGCATACGAGGTAACCCATACATAGGGAATCAATGAAAACTCAAAGTCGAATTATCTCCCCTTCCTGGTTTCTGACAATAATTACATTACTTCATGCATATCTCCATATAGTGTTCTCACTTTGTGTAAAGTTTTATTAAATTCCTTCAAGTGGTTTAAGAGGAATTGCGCTTACGAGGTAACCCATACTTTGGGAATCAACGAAAAGTCAAAGTCCAATTATCTCCCCTTCCTGGTTTTGGACAATAATTATATTCCTTCATGCACATCTCCATATAGTGTCCTTCCTTTGTGTAAAATTTCATCAAAATCCTTCAAGTGGTTTATGAGGAGTTGCACTTACGAGGTAACCCATTAATAGGGAATCAATGAAAAGTCAAAGTTGGATTATCTCCCCTTCCTGGTTCCAGACAATAATTATATTCCTTCATGCACATCTCCATATAATGTACTTCCTTTGTGTAAAGTTTCAATAAAATCCTTCAAGTGATTTAGGAGGAGTTGCGCTTACGAGGTAACCAATAAATAGGGAATCAACATAAAGTCAAAGTCAAATTATCTCCCTTTCCTGGTTTCGGACAATAATTATATTCCTTCTTGCACATCTCCATATAGTGTCCTTCCTTTGTGTAAAGTTTCATCAAAATCCCTCAAGTGGTTTAAGAGGAGTTGCGCTTACGAGGTAACCCATAAATAGGGAATCAACGAAAAGTCAAAGTCAAATTATCGCCCCTTCCTGGTTTCGGACAATAATTATATTCCTTCATGCACATCACCATATAGTGTCCTTCCTTTGTGTAAAGTTTCATCAAAATCCTTCAAGTGGTTTAAGAGGAGTTGCGCTTACGAGAAGTGTGGACAGACGGACAGACGGACAGACAGACAAGGTGATTCCTATATACCCCCCAAACTTTGTTTGCGGGGGGTATAATTATAATTGCACATTTATCAACTTTTTAAGTGCAAACATACATGTGCCACGTGTTTTTGCTAAAAAGCAGAATATTTCAATGTAACACTCTTTCCTCCCCACTATGGCCATGTTATTGCCGTGATGACCTTGTTGAATGTCTTTTTAAAAAATGCATGAACTGCCATGTTACGTACATTGCTGTAGTTGTCATCACCATTTTGACAGATCTTTACAATGTGAAGATGGAGATCTTTCACTAGAAGCTGAGTTATTACTGGATTGTCACATACCAAATTTGACAACTGACAGCGTGATGGGTGACATGTGGAGCAGTTCATACTTACCTGATGCCACTCCATTTTTTCGGGGTTCACACTGTAAGTGCTTTATTTATTGTGGCATTAGTATGATGTTCTGTTTGTTTTGCCTTGTTGTTTATGTTGTCTCTCTGTATGTGACCTACTATTTCCATGTATTCTGGATTAAAACTTTTGGTTTTTACATTTGTTTTCATTTGGAATTTATTTAAGAGACACAGCATGAAAAGTCAAAATCTGTGGTTTTTATCCAAAATAATGATTTAATGTCTCTGAAAATTTAAGAAATCTACAGATTTTTTTTTTATTAAAATCAATAATCTGAATGTCACTATCTGCATCTATATACATGTACCTGACAATATCCAATTATGCCCTTCCTTATCCTTTTGTGGTTTCAGTACTCAGGAAAAAATACCAGCTTTCCTTCTGTATCAAAGAACATTGTCAAAAGGATGGGTCAATGGAAAATATATAGATTACACCACAAGATCCCGTTCATTACCATATTTTATCTACTAGAGATAGTTAAATTTTAATTGCCAGGCTTGCCGGGCATTTTAAAATTTTTAAATTTAACTATCGAGAGTAATAATCGGGATAAAGTGGTGTAATCTTTTTCTCTAATGATCAGTGATAAACACCGAGAATTGTATTCCGAAAAGATTTGGCGGGAAATAGCACGGGGCTTTATTCAACATACGTTGAATAAAGAAAATTTATCTAACGGGTCGAAACCTGTTTAAACTTGACATATCATTAGAGAAAGATTTATAATCTAGAAGTGTACTATGTAGATGATGATAATGAAAACTGTCAATACCAGTACCATCCCATGATACAACCTCAAAAAATGTTTTTGAAGTGGAATAGATATACATTTATTTTATTCCCCGTTGCCCTTCTTTTTTTATACAATATATGTACATTGTCAGAAAATACAAAATTTATTTGACAAGCTTTAGAAACAGAAATGCCAGGTTTACAAAGCATTTCTTGCCTGTTTCACAGCGAATACAAATAAATTTTATTTTTCTGACAATGTATGTATATTGTTTTTATCCTGTAATCATTTGAACACTGTTTAAAAATGCATTTTCTAAGTGAAGCGGCACAAGGACAAAAGTAAACAACTATGGCAATTTTGGTATAATCCCTGACGTCAAAGTATTCGAGGTTTTCAAACCAGTCGCCCTGTCTCTTCTTCGTTAAAACTGTGTACCAGTTACCAGTCTACCCTACGAATACGAAAAAAAATATTCATAGGGTCGTATTCGTCTAGTAAATACCACCATTGCAGGATAAAAATTGTAAATACATGTCTGTACTTACTTCAGATTAAACAAAGCAGCCTTTACAGCAATAGACGCAGCATCAAATAAATTACCTCCACATTCTAATAACTGAAATAACAAAACAAGAATATAAGGATGTTCGCTGGTCAATTTTAAAATAACAAGGATTTCAATTAAATGTGATTTTTTGTTGGAAAATTGAAAAAGAAATAATTATGGCCGAAAAAATTGATAGGTTACCGATGAAAATTTTGAGATACATGTGTTTCAAAAAATGGCGGGAAACTGAACTCCTCTGCATTTTTCATAGGTTTAACATGAGCAATGTTTATCCAATAATGAATGTAACAAAATAACACCAGTTGAATAAAATTTTGTCAGAATGCTCTCAAAGATATATAAAATGAAATTAACGAAAAAAATTAGGGGGTCACCGAGCAAAATATCATTAAGCTTTTGAATGGATAAAACCAGAGAAGTCCGAAAATCTGACAGAAATTCGTAAACATGACAAGCGAACATCCTTAAATAAGGAACAAAGGATATTTGGTTTTGATACATGGCCAGTATCAAAAAAGCTTGTTTTAAGGCAAGATTAGTGTGTTATATGCCACGATAAAGTCATTACCAAAAACAAAAGAGTCTTTCTATGGAGACTGAATTGGTAAGACATTATCAAATCTTCTACAAATCACTTCCTGTTGGATGTTATTTTCAAAAGAAAAGTAGGAACATAAAAAATTTCTACCTAATTTAATTTAAATGTAACTATCAGCATAATTAGAAGTAATTAGCTAAATCACATTACTGTACTGTATTTAAGTTCTGTTGTTTGTATAAGAGTGAAAAGATAAAGTTTTTCTAGTCTACAGGTATAACGACACTGTTATTTTAGAAACGCACAGAAATGTAAAATATTTTTGCAAATATGTATATCTATGACTACCAGTAATTGTAAAGAATTAAATTTTTTAAGGCATTTCAAGCTTTACAACTTTCCCTTTCTTTGTAGCAACATTCCAAAAGCACCAGCATAAGGAGTTTACATCTCCCAACTCATTCGCTACTCAAGGGCCTGTGGTCGATACAGTGACTACCTTGATAGAGCTCGGTTGCTTACAAATAGGCTACTTAAGCAAGGGTATGTTGCCCATAACTTGAGGTCATCACTACAGAAGTTTTACGGTCGACATCACGATCTTGTGGACCGCTATGAGATATCTGTTTCCCAGATGACAACAGATCTTTCTCTTTGCCAGTAAAGTTTGTTTTTCCTCTACCGGATTTGACTTTACTACCGGAGTTGACATGTTCAACACGGCGGGTGTCTTATAAGAAGCAGGAGATGCTTACTCTACCGGTGCACCTGATCTCACCCATGGTTTTTATTGGGTCCGTGTTGTTCATTTTTGTATATGTGCGTGTCTTCATTTTCTTTTCTGTGTCATGCTCATGTTATGTCTTCGTTTTTTTGTTTTTCCGACGTTGCCATTGTCCTTGGATTGTTCTTTTTAGACTGACGGTTCGGTTCTCACTTACTTTACTACCACTGGGTCGATGCCTCTGCTGGTGGACAATTTGTCCCCGAGGGCATCATCAACCCAGTAGCTTATTTTACTTAAGCATGAAATTGAGAAACAACAAGACCATACTGGCTGGGGCGTCGCCCAGTATAAAAAGGCCCCAACCTGATGATATTATGGACACGGTATCATCTTGTAAGGCAGGTGTCCAACCAAACAAAGTCAATACTACCATTTCATATGTAGAATCTAATGACCCACGTTTCCAGTATAAACATTCTGATCTCAAGCCACAAGTTCATCCTTGCTCCGTTCAGTTATTTGACATCTTAAATTATAATGATGATGAACAGCATTGTACTATCTCAAAATGCAAGATTAAAAACTGTAAAACATGTGAAATTTTGATAACAGATACGTTCTTCACTAGTAATTTGACAAAAAAGACGTATCATACTAGAAGCTATGACGATCTTAATTGTGCTTCTAGAAATCTTGTCTACGGTATAGAATGCAATTTATGTGGCCTTATTTATGTAGGTGAAACTAAGGGAAGACTGAATGAACGCATGAACGGACATAGATCGGGAATCAACACCATGAAATTTCCCACCGTTTACCAACATTTTAATCAACCCGATCATTCCATTCTCTCCATGAAAGTACGCATTCTAGAAAAAACACCTCTTCGTAGACAAAAAGAAGAATACTGGATACATAAGTTAGGAACGGCAATACCGTATGGTTGTAACGACAAAATTGACAGTATTGGTAATCTATCCAGCCCTAGGTGTAATGATATAAATGTGATGCGCATTTTTGACAACAATCCTAGATGAAAACGAAGTCATGGTCATCGCCATTATACATCACCAACACTTCATGATGTAACTATACACGGCCTACTTCCTTTTGTTTGTAAACCCTTAGGATTGCATCACATTCGAACAAAACTGTACTCTTTACCACTAACAAAATTGAATTCTTTATATAAACAAAGTTTAGAAAATTCAGTCACTGATCCATCCTCATCTTTATACAAGTTAGACGTAGTCATCCTTGATATTGGCCAACATAGGTTATTCCATCCTGTTAAAGAACACGCAAACGTAGACGAACACCGCTCCTTTCTACCAATTAAGTTTGCAAATAAGGGTTTAGATGCCATCAACCTTGCCAATATATTACACCACAAAAATGTAAAAAACAAAATACCTCCATATTTTAAGGACACATCAGTTCCAATCATTTCATATACCTATACTTCACTGATAGCATCCAAGATTTTCAACCATAAACGTGTATTGCAAAACCTTACCACCGACGATCTCAAGTCTAAACCACCCGATTGTTCATGTTCAAATTCTCCTTACAAATATAGTCCCTGTGGTCACGTCATAACGGGAGACTTGAATATCATCGAAAATCCGTCTCTCCGTGAAGTCCTTGCAAAAGGACCAAAATTTCGTGAACCACGATCCATCAACTGGGATCAAAATTTTAAGCTACTTATGGATGCTGTAGAGGACTATGCCAGAAAATGGATCAAACGTGAACAAGATGAAGACCTGGATTCTCTTTCGGAGTGGGTTAAGGCTGTGAGGTCCATTATTCTTAAACGAATCAGTCAGCTACGAGGGTCAATGAGAACTAAAGCATCATCCATTTTAAAAAATGCCGATGTTGCCAGATACTTGTCCTCCATTCATAACAAATATGTCGTTGTTCCTGCAGATAAGGCCCCTAATAACATCATTTTCATTTGTAAAAATCATTACATCGATTGTTTAAAGAAAGAACTAGGCATTGGAAATACCCAGGGCAATCCAACATACACAGCTACTACTCTGTCTAAGGAGGAGATATTGCAGAACCATAGATCTGTTTTGCTTTCCTTTGGGATTTCAACCAAAGATGAAGACACTGA
>MJUU01065455.1:13817-26100 GCA_002080025.1 Modiolus philippinarum | reverse complement strand
ATTTTATCACTAAACAATCCTCGCTTTGGTGATTTTCTTCATCTTATCTATCCAAAAGAGCTAGAAATTAAGGATACTACAGATACTTCCACATCAGCTTCGTTCCTTGACCTTCATCTTGAAATTGACAAAAGAGGTACATTACAAACTAGGCTATATGACAAACGTGATGACTTCACTTTTCCAATAGTCAACTTTCCCTTTCTTTGTAGCAACATTCCAAAAGCACCAGCATACGGAGTTTACATCTCCCAACTCATTCGCTACTCAAGGGCCTGTGGTCGATACAGTGACTACCTTGATAGAGCTCGGTTGCTTACAAATAGGCTACTTAAGCAAGGGTATGTTGCCCATAACTTGAGGTCATCACTACAGAAGTTTTACGGTCGACATCACGATCTTGTGGACCGCTATGAGATATCTGTTTCCCAGATGACAACAGATCTTTCTCTTTGCCAGTAAAGTTTGTTTTTCCTCTACCGGAGTTGACATGTTCAACATGGCGGGTGTCTTATAAGAAGCAGGAGATGCTTACTCTACCGGTGCACCTGATCTCACCCATGGTTTTTATTGGGTCTGTGTTGTTCATTTTTGTATATGTGCGTGTCTTCATTTTCTTTTCTGTGTCATGCTCATGTTATGTCTTCGTTTTTTTGTTTTTCCGACGTTGCCATTGTCCTTGGATTGTTCTTTTTAGACTGACGGTTCGGTTCTCACTTACTTTACAGTTATGGTGTACTTGTTCTTGAGAGAATTTTTCATATGGATGCACTATCATTCTTTCTAATTTTGGCTTTTTAATTTTTTGTAATTTGAAATTGTTTTTCTGACCACCTGTTTATTGTGCCCACGTTTCATGATTTTATTATGCCAAGTTTTCTTACAATTGGCTCGATGAGTGCCCTGTGGTTGTTTAAATGTTGTGATCGTCTTCTACTTGTCTTTTTGTCGGGAAATGGATGACAGCGATTGTAAGAAGACTTTGACAGTTAAGTTTATGTTTGTTGACGGTCCCCCATCCATGGATCAAAGGAAAAAAGACATGGATGTAGCATTGCTCAGCAATTAGCAATGAATTCCGCTCAAACCGGTGCTAGAGGCCATCTTGAACTTGCTATGAGGTATGAGTACTGCTCATTGTTGAAGGCCTTGTGGTGACTTCAAGATGAAGAACAATAATAAGAGCGTTGTTCCATTGCTTGGTTTAACCATGTATTTGTAGAGATTTTGTCTCTTTTGCATTTACTTCATATTCCTTCATTGTTAACTGCAGATAGTTCATTGTGTTTGTGGATTTAAATATAAACAATAAATTCTCTTCTGGCAAATTGTTGTTCTGAGCATACAAAAAAAATTTGAATTTCAATTACAAAATATCAGTACTGAATATTAAATCCAGTATTGTTGTTTGAGAACAATACACAATTTGTGTTTAAGCTTAAGAATAACATACCAAAATATCTGTGCATAAAATCAGGAATAATTTAGTGATTTTTTATATTAGAAACTTTGACACTTTTTATATTAGAAACTAACATACCAAAATATCTATATATAAAATCCAACATTGCTGTTTTGGAATAATACAAAGTTTCTGTAAATCTAAACACCCAGGACAGTCATACACTCTCTGTAACATATTACTGATCTCTGATGCTAACTCTTCCCCTCCACGTCCTTCAAACTCTGGAGTTGCATTAGCTGAGCTGAAAAATAATCAATACTCTATGTTTAAAATAATTAACAACAGACTGAACCGACACCTATTATGTCTCTTCTCGGTAAAGCTTACTGAAGTGGATACCGACTGTATCTATGTTTAAAAGTGTTACTAAATATTATTCTTCATGCTTCTCATTTAAATCATCAAAGTTGTATAATACTTTACTTCTAGAGCCGTTGAAAAGATTTTGATTCACTTGCTCAGAAGGGATGATCATGTGGAGAAGAACGTTTGTATCCATAATGTTTAGCTGGAATCTGACGTATAATTCTGTGGGAATTGAATATTATCATATGAATAATTTAGGCTCACAATTGCTGAAGTTCTTAAATCAGAAAGTATCAAGTGCACAACATATCCTGAAAGTTTGGTTTGAATCTGGCCTACAATTTTTAAGAAGTTAATTGTGGATTAACAAACCTAATGAAGAAATGAGCTATTTCTGGCTTGATGAACCTCTAAAATGAATAAAATCAAAATCTTAAGCATCAGGTACACAACTTAATCAAGTGAGCAAGATATCCTGAAAGTTTGCTTCAAATCTACCTTAATGCTTTGGGGATTAACAAACTAACAAGATGACACAAGATTATTGAATTTTATGTTTCATTACAATGATACTTTATTGATTTGGTGATAAAAGATCTTCATTGTTGAAAAAGAAAACACATTGCAATATTCATCGAAATATCAGAAATACTCAAGGGTATTCAACAGCCCAGTAGTCAGTACTTCGGTGCTCGCCCGAAAGCCGATTCTATTTTAAACCTTACCATATCTAAATTTTTGTAAATTTTGTTGAAAGCTAAGGAGTATCTCCCTCATGCAAAGCTCTGTCCTTAGCTGATTTTGACTTAACATTTAGATCATATTCAATACTTGTTCTCTATCAGTTTTTAAACATCTTTGAGTTATGGCCTTCCAAACGTTTAGATTTTATCTGCACTGAAGAGACATAAGTTGTCGAAATGCGCATATGCAGAAATTAAATTCACAGTAACTTCGGTATTTAATTATTTTTTAATTCTAACAGTACCAGTCAACAAAGAACTCCAATCTTCCTTTATCATCCTTGTCCGGTGCAGGTGTACCTAACTCTGCTTTAATTCCTACCAGTATGTCAGAATTTGCCTACATATAGAAATACAGTTATCAATTACAGTAATATAAAAGGATATAGATTAATATCATTTAGTTTAATACAAAGTTGTTGGTTATGTTAACATACATTTATAAACAAAATTTTAAACATTTGCAGAAAAAACTTTAGCCTAAAATATTGGTGAAAGTCAAACATAATTGTTTAGTGAAATATTTTGATATAATGTGTAGTTTTTGAAAACTTGACCTAACAATTGTCAAATATAGGTAAAGTTAAAAAAAAAATCTGTCAACATGGTCAATGCATTTAACATTTTAATATGATAATCTGTCAACATGGTCAGTGGTATATATTTTAAAGAATACTGGTAGAAAAAATTCATCTTGTTTGCCAAAAATACTTAATAGTGTGAAATGTATTTTATGGAGAGAACTTTTCAGAGAGTCATACCTTTTTGATAAATTTCAGTAGATGTCTACTGATATATCTAGGAATAAGTCATATGCAAAAATGACCATGAAATTACTGTGAAGACTTCAAGTTTACTTGTTGAAGACATGATAAATTGTCATATGGTCATGATGGTGGACTGGACAAATTCTTAATCCACTTCTATACCACCTATAAATTATATATTTTTTTGTACATTCACGAAGTTTAACCTGTGCATGACCATTGCTGTCATATTTTGCATTCCTTATCTTTATTCATTTCAACCATTACAGTACAGGCCAAACAAAAACTGTCTATGCAAAAATACAACATCCAAAACCAATCCTGACAAGCAAAATTGTGCAAGAAACATTACATTAAAATATATACCGGTATATAGAATTATTAACAGGAAAATAACAATGTTAGTGTCTTTATACACACCAATCTAACCCTTGAGGACCCACTTGTGTTTGAAACCACACCAGTCTCTATTGTCATATATCTGTAATCTTCACAGCCTCTCCCATCTTCTCGACAGTTATCCTAAAAAGTGAAGAATGGTAATTCAAAGTTTGATTTATGACTAAGGTACATTTTGATGAACAATGCATTTTTTCTATGAAAATCATGGTACAGGTTTACAAAGAAGTGACAAACTATTTACCTACATCACTCTGTTTTATAAGTGAGGCAATTATCAGAATATAGATCACTTATCACTCTCAAACTTTACCGAGAGGTTGGGTGCTCCATTTACCAATAAAAAACAACATTGAAAATACCTTTCAATACTGGTCGATTGAACTTTTAATGCCATCTAGCTAGCAATTTCAACATTTTAAGCAAAAAATGACTAACTAAATACAAACAAGAACATGAAGGAATGAGTTCCTCAATAAAATATTGTATTGTGATATATTGTTACGACTCAAATGTCTCATGATACATGTACTTATCAATACATAACTTCTTCTTATTCCTGAACTTTTGGGTCATTTTAACCTGGATATGGGATGTTGTCTCCTTGACATTTACCCTATTTCCTTTCTTTTTCATATGTTTTGAAATCATTTCTTTTTCATGTGATAAAATAGTAAAATATTTTCTAAATTATACAAGAGTACCGTATATGTAAGTATTATACAAGAGTATATATTTTCATGTATCAAAATATGAAAAAGAAAAGAAATGGGATAAATGTCAAGGAGACAACATCCCATATCCAGCTTAAAACAACCCAAAACAAAGCATCTAGGGCTCACCGTACGGTCTTCAACACAGTGAGGAACCACACACCATATAGCAAGCCCTTAATGGCCCCGAAAAGGGTAAAAAAGTGAATAAATCAATGGAAACAAACCACATCCAATAACCCAATTTCAAGAAACTAAAATTTCATAAGAAGACAAGGACAAGCCAATGACCAACATTTTCCTGACTTGGGACAGGCACAAAAAATGCCCTGCAGTTTAACTCGTTTTCTTGGATCCAAACCCTCCCCCTATGTGTTGTGAATGGCGAAAAAATGTCATCAAAATGTATTTATTTGTCATATATCTGACCTTTCCATATACCAAACATACCAAATACAGATAATTTCAAGCTTTTAGTTGGTACAGATTCCGAAATTTTAGCATCCTTTAAATACAATGGATTGCATACCTGCAGTGTTCCAAGTGTGTTGAAAATAATTTGATATTGATAAACCAATGTATATGTACATCCCTACAACAGTCAAGTACCTAACCTGTATGAGTTATAACAGAATAATAACTTGCATGTGTTATTACAGATGTTGTTTTGAGTTATCTGCTCTTTATTCCTAATTCTGTAATAACATATGTATGTAGCAACCTAAAATATATTACCTTTTTTTGGTCACTTGGGAATTGCTTGGTATTTTAAGTGAGAATTATGTTTTGTGTACATGATATTTAACTATTACCTTTTGTTACTCTTCTATTCTTATCAACATTTCTTAATGTATATTGTATCTATATTGCTGCTATATTGTATAATATTTGTTCTGTTGTAAATTGTAGGGAGAGGGCTTTAAATAATGTTGTTATAACTTGTGCCCGATCCCTTTGCTTTATTTGCAATAAAATATGTTTAATTCAATTCAATTGCTTGGACGTTTGCGCAGAAACTAATTATTTAGCCTGGATAAATCAGTTTTTAATTAAGTTAAAACACTTTTGATGAACCATGGTTAATCAGTGAGAACAGGCTATTAAATGATATAACTTTAGTTGTAATAACAATGCTTAGTTATTACAGGCATATAACTTAAATATTTATTAGTTTATTAGACACTTGGGAATTACTAAGAAACTTGTGCAGAACCTATTGATATGCTTTGATTTTCATACAATACTATAAATAAAAATGTAATTTGATTAGGCATTATTCTGGCCTGAGGAAAACACTTTTAAGTGATGCAGAGTAGCTGTAATAACACCCTTCTATTATTACAGGCATACTTTTCCTGTAATAACATATGTATATTTTGCAATATTGGCAAACTATGAAAAGTCCTATGATTTTAACTCCTAGCATGCTGATAGACAATAATGGCAATAATAAAATGGTATACATTTATAACAAAACTATGACTGCATAATGCCTATTTGAAGCATGTAACATACATATGTTATCAATTTTTTCCCTTAGTAATAACACATGCATGTTATTTTTCTATAATAACTCATACATGTTAGGTACTTGACTGTACAATATGCAACAACTTAACTTTAGGGTAATGTTAAATTTTTTATACCCTCAAATATAGGTTGCACAAATGATCATATCCTATAACTATAATAATACAGATATTTTATGAAAGGATATGGAGTAAATGAACACGAGACCATAACACATATGTTAACTCCAACTGCAGTGATTTTAATGAGCTGTATGGCCATTTCAGAAATTAATTCTGATCTAAGTAGATATAAGCTAATGTCTTTATCATGTTTATAGTCATGCTATATTTGTAAATTATGTAGAAGTGGTTTTTATCAGTCAAGGGCAAAACTTATTTGAGTTATTTCAGAAAATAACAGGCACGTGTTATTTAAAGGTAAGGGCATGTCTAAAGTTGTCTGCCCTTGTTTTTTCTTTCTGAAATAATGTGTGATTTTATTGAAAAGTGGCACTTACAATTACTAAAATAGAAAAAAAAGATAACAGGAAGCACCCACAATGGCCGAAAAACAAAGTCACATGCCACAAAGTAACTAGGAACTGTACAAGAAAAAAACCCACAATAAAAATACAAAAGACAAACGTAAAGAACGATAGGAACTCGGGACAGCCGGCCTTGGTACCGGGACTAGCAAAAGCCAGCTGTAGGGTTAAAACCGTTTATGGGTATCCAAACCTACCCTTTCTCTGTCCCATTTCCCTATAGTATAATAAACATACAAATAAAACCCAAAACAGGTAGACTACTAACTCTATGACCACAATCTTAAAAAGGAAAATGGGGGGGACAAAACGTAATTTTGAAAGATGGGTCAAGGAGTGCTCACCGCTAAATTGCCGGCTAGTTCAAGGAGCCTAGTCTGCTGGTAAAACACTGTCGCACTTCAGAAGACAAATCAAACTCAAAACTCCTAGATGGGTTTGGTAAAGAACTTAGTAGTAAGTCTTCCAGGGAAGACATGTGATGCCTGGGTAGTTATTCCTTACAAAAAATATTCTAAGCTCTGTCAGGAAGTGGGCAAGCAAGAGATCCCAGACTCTCTGACACAGTATACACGAATACAAGAATACAAGTTTATTGACCAATTATTGGCCCACGAGGGGCAATGACAGCACAAATAATGATTCTGACATAAATGAGCAGAATGCTAAAAACAATTTATATATCATACAGTAGATATATATTATTAATAATAAGATCAGTCAAAAAGCATATACATTAAGAAAAAGAAGGGAAACGGGGAATGTGTCAAAGAGACAACGACCCTAAGGGGAGCAATAACAACTCAAAGCCACCATAAGATCTTCAATGAACGGTGAGGAAACCCCACACTCAACGGTAGGTCGGAGTTGGGCCCTAAATCAAAGAGTAATCAAGTTCAGCGAAATAAGCATCTTCCTAGACTCCGACAGACATAAAGTGAACTAACTAGAAAACAAACGAGACACACAAAGGCTTAATAAATTTCCTGACTTAGGACAGGTGCAAACCTGCTGCGGCGGGGTTGAACTAGTTTTATTGGGCCCAAACCTTCCCCCTAGCCAATGTGATATTATATATATATATAGTACAAGAATAAAATTTAGTTAGCAACAGGACTGAGTCAATTGTGAAATTAAACTGAAAGGACTAAATATACAGACATAAACATGAAATCACAAAAGACTACTGGCAATTAACTGACATGCCAGCTCCAGACCCATTACCAAATGACAAATAAAATTATGTACCCTCAGTATACAGCTTCCACCAAGATCCCTTCCCGTGAGGAGTTTAGCATAATGATTTCATGCATATACCAGAATACATAAACAGAAAAAACACACAAAGGCTTAATACATTTCCTGACTTAGGACAGGCGCAAACCGGCTGCGGTGGGGTTAAACTAGTTTTATTGGGCCCAAACCTTCCCCCTATAGCCAATGTGATAAATAAAAAAACGATCGTAACAACAGTAAAATTCAGTTGGCAACAGGACTGAGTCAACTGTGAAAAATGAAACTGAAAGAACTAAATATACGGACATAAACATGAAATCACAAGAGACTACTAGCAGTTAACTGACATGCCAGCTCCAGACCCATTACCAACTGACAAATTAAGTTATGTACCCTCAGTATACAGCTTCCATCAAGATCCCTTCCTGTGAGGAGTTTAGCATAATCATGATAATGATTTCATGTATATACCGGAATACATAACCCGTGTCCATGCAATACTGATTTTAGAAATTTAGAATGTGTTTAGTTTAAATGCAAAGACCCTATCAAAAAATCAATGTTAATACCAAAGAAGGCCATACGTAATGACTTGACGACAATACTGTAATTATAACCCTTATGAATTAGACGATTTAAAGGTTTTATAAATTTGTTAGGCGAGTGTAAGTATTTTTTACTTTTATGTAAAACATTACCATAAAATAAGGGGTGTGAAATGCCAGCCTTGATAAGATGTTTACAGGTTGCATTGTATTTACGAATTTACATTGTATTGTTACAGTATAACTATTCTAAAGGCTAAGTTAAACCAGACTCCAAGAGGAACTTCCCAAGTATAAATCCCCTTACTGATAATCCATGCCAAATTGCAGAGGGAATGATATATGTGCATGGTTCCTGAGAAAAACGTGACAGAAATTTTCAAGATGTTCCGTCAAACAGGAAATGGGCATGCAAGAGATCCAAAACCTTGCTACACCATATAGGCTTGTTCGCGAATCCAATCAGCAAATGATCAGTGATGTCACAAAATCAATTTTTTGGTTGGCAAAATTGTATTTCAACAATAACTTGCATTGTATAGCAATGAAACAGAATTTTATCATGTTTATTTTTTAAATAACTTTTTAAATACTAGTCCGATTTTGGATCTGTAAAATGCATAATAAACCTCAACATTTTCATATTTTTTCTACCGATTTCCTTTTAAAAAATTTCCTCTGAATAATTGGGTCTGTAAGTCTCGTTGAATTTTGAAACTTCCGGGTATAATTTTTGTTCCCGGAAGTTGCATTTTGCACGATAAGATATGACGTTCTTAACAAAAAATGTAAACGTCATAATACTAAAACGTCATCTTTTGACGGGAGACGTTTTCAAATTCAGATTTTATCGTGAAATCTCGGTGCCACATGACGAGACTTACAGACCCTATTTGAAATGTGTATTTCAAATATTTGGAATTTGTGAAAAAATTTGAATGCTATACAAATACGTGAATTAGATCAAATGAAAATGATCAAAAATCGAAAATTTTTATAATATAAAATGATGAAAATAGTAAGTAATCGAGAATCAGATCGATTACAGATTACTTTCGATTACTAAACATTTTGTAATGGATTACAATCGATTACGATTACCCATTACCATTACCCCAACCCTGTTTTATATCCTACGTACACATTGTATTAAACTGCAAAATGTTTAGTTCATATCATAATATATTATAAAATTACCTTTTAAAACAATTCATACCAGGTAGTTGAAAATGACATTTTTATGACCCTAATTAATGAATACGATTTCTTGCCAACCAAAAGGGTCCACAGGTAAAATTTTCGATGTTGTGACTTCACGGCGAATAAGCCTATAGGTCCCCATACTGATATTCAAGTAAAAGTCAAGTAAAATTTATCAGTTAGGGGAATTACTTAAATGAGTGATTTTTAATCACTTATTTAAGTAGTTTTGTTTTTTCCCTCTCTGGGCTTTTAATGACAATGTTAGGTTTTTCTCAAATATTTTCACCATGAACATATGTAATAAATTGTATAATCTGATAGTTTATACATTGAAGTTTATATCTGGAAAATTAGCCATGGTGTCTGGAAAATTCTATTTCATGGGTTATTAACATTGGAACTTCACCTTTATTATGCTGAATTTTGCAATAAAATCAATAAATTATAAAAGATGATGCTGTATTTGTACAGATATTTTGTGTTTTTCTATTTGCCTTGACTGTTTCTTTCAAAGAATGCCTGTTTGATTTCTTTATTATGACAGACATATGTTCATGGTGAAAATCTCAATGTTCGCTACTGCTGAAAATCCCAAGGGTCATATGGATAATTAGTTATTAATCAGGTGATTTTTTTGGCTAATGGTTACTTAAACAAGTGATTTTCATACAAAATCATTCAAACATCAATAAAATCATGAAATGTTATTTAATGAAGACAAATTTAAGTTATAAATGGTTTTATCTAGGAATATTCTTCAATTTCTCACATAGCACTTACAGATATTTCAAAGCATAGCCTCAATCACTTTTCTTCATAGTAAATTTCAGTTACTCATACAAGTGATTTAAACTAAAAATGAAGAAAGACAACTCTTATTTTACTCAAGTGTTATACTTAAACAAGTGATTTTGAAAATCACTTATTTAAGTTATGCCCCTGACTGTTTATCTAAAGTCGGTAAAAATATAACATGTAACATAAGCTCTAAAGAGCTTTAAAACCGATATTCCATGCCAATTCGCAGAAGGCTAAGATACATTGTTCCTGAGAAAACTGTGACACAATTTTTTTGTGACATCGATCAACCAAAAATAATCTATATACAGAGGGAGGACCGGTGTCCAGGCATCCGGTGTTTCCGCGCACCAATGACCTTTACATGTTGAAGTCAATTTTGCCTAACACAAAACGTTGTGTCAATAAGTTAACAACTATAACTGTTATTGTCCAAAAACAAAAAAGAAAAGAAATCACAAAATTTGGCGGGGAGATACGTAATTTACTTCAAAACACTAAAAACAGCTAATTTGTTTCACCCTAGGCTATTGGTTTCGAATGCCCCCTTTTCAATTATTTTGTTATTTCAGTACAAAATTGTGTCATTATATCATTGAAATAATAAGTTTCTTTTATCACATGGTTTGTTTTGTAAAAATCTTTCTTTTTAACATGCTTATGCTGGGTTTTCTAGGTCATGCACGGACACACCTGCCAATACAATGTTTACACAAAATTGGGTCAAGCTGTGTTCAGGACCAAATATCACATAGTAAAGATCGATTTTCTAAAGCTTAATTTAATTTTTCAAAAGTGTTACACTCTAGCATTCAAAGCGAGTATTTGCATATAACTTGTCCACTTTGAAAACTTAATAAATTTAATATAAGATAAGATAAGATAAGATAAGAAAACTTTATTTTGATTCGGTACATTTATAAACAATATAACATAAGCTCTGAAGAGCTTTTTACCGAATATACATTAACAATAAAACAACACAAGTCACATGCAAAATTTAAAACTAAAATAAGCTAAGACATGCAAGCAAAAAGCAAAAAAGCAAAAGGCCTGTATATAGACTTGAACAAGGACCCACGTGGCAAGCGCCTCTTTGGGCTCCTGTTCAAACTTCACATACAGATGTACCAAACAAAAGTTGAAGCAGCAATAAAATATACTGAACATTTAAGATACACCAACATAATCAGTAGTACAATGAATTAGTCTTACAGCAATTTTCGTATTACTGAATGCAGTCACAATAGAAAATTTGGTAGCTCTCCAGGTAGTTACAATAGGTTTCTAAATAGAAGTTTGACCTTCAAGGTAGAAAGGTCACATTCCTATTCATTGTATTTGTTCTGGATATTGGCCAGTTTACCTGGTGTCAATTTCAACAGAAAATAAGTCAAGGTCACCCAAACTTGTTTTTAATATTGAAATAGCCAATCAAGAATAAAGATGCATTTTTTCATCACAAAGTTGTACTATTACTGTTTAAATTTAGTATATATGAACTCTTTGTTTGTTCCAATACATATAATAGTTCAAATGTGCTTTATCTCTATGGGTTAAAACAACATCAGGTAAATTGGCACGGTAAACGGACAGAAAGTCACAGGACAAAAAGTCACAGGACAAAAAGTCACAAATCACCTAGGACAGAAAGTCACAGGACAAAAAGTCACAATCAGTATTTTCACCTTGGAGGACAAAAAGTCACAGGACAAAAAGTCACAATCTGTGTTTTTGTGCATGTTGCTACTGTATCTATAAAGGTATAGGACAAAAAGTCACAATTTTTTTTTTGCATTTTGCTTGTGTGTTTCTGTCAAGGTATAGGACGAAAAGTGACAATTTTTTTTCGTATTTTGCTTGTGTGTCTGTTGAGGTATAGGACAGAAAGTCGCATTTATTTGTTTTGTCTCCTCTGTCATTTTATTAGACTTTTTTTTTCGGACAAAAAGTCACATTGTATGGATGTTTTGTAGGAACTTGTTATCTCTAAATAAACTACCAAAGCAATGACAAAAACCATGAATGGAAACAAGAAAACAATTGAAATGA
>MJUU01065454.1:18365-37427 GCA_002080025.1 Modiolus philippinarum | reverse complement strand
TCTGAAACTACTTGGCCAATTAAAACCAAACTTGGCCACAATAGTCCTAAGATGGTCCCTTGCAAAAAACTTGTTTTTGAGATCCGGGCTATATCCAAGATGGCCGCCAGCGGGGATCATAGTTTTAACATTGGACCCTATGGGAAAACACTTTCAAGATCTTCTCCTCTGAAATTACTGAACCAATTGAAACCAAACTAGGCTACAATAGTCCTTAGATGGTCCTCTGCAAAAATTTGTTTTTCAGATCCGGGCTATATCCAAGATGGCCGCCAGCGGGGATCATAGTTTTAACATTGGACCCTATTGGAAAACACTTTCAAAGATCTTCTCCTCTGAAACTACTAAGCCAATTGAAACCAAACTTGGTCACAATAGTCCTTAGATGGTCCCCTGCAAAAAAAATTGTTTTTCAGATCCGCGCTATATCCAAGATGGCCGCCAGCAGGGATCATAGTTTTAACATTTGACCCTACGGGAAAACACTTTCAAAGATCTTCTCCTCTGAAACTACCCAGCCAATCGATACCAAACTTGGCCACAATAGTCCTTAGATAGTCCCCTGCAAAAAAGTTGTTTTTCAGATCCGTGCTATATCCAAGATGGATGCCAGCGAGGATCATAGTTTTAACATTGGACCCTATGGGAAAACACTTTCAAAGATCTTCTCCTCTGAAACAACTTGGCCAATTGAAACCAAACTTGGCCACAATAGTCCTTAGATGGTCCCCTGCAAAAAAGATGCTTTTCAGATCTGGGCTATATCCAAGATGGCCGCCAGCCGGGATCATAGTTTTATCATTGTACCCTATGGGGAAATACTTGCAAAGATCTTCTCCCCTGAAACTACATGGCCAATTAAAACCAAACTTGGCCACAATAGTCCTTAGATGGTCCCCTGCAAAAAAGTTGTTTTTCAGATCCGTTCTATATCCAAGATGGCTGCCAGCGGGGATCATAGTTTTAACATTGGACCCTATGGGAAAATACTTGCAAAGATCTTCTCCTCTGAAACTACTGAGCCAATTGAAACCAAACTTGGCCACAATAGTCCTTAGATGGTCCCCTGCAAAAAAAGTTGTTTTTCAGATCCGGGCGATATCCAAGATGGCCGCCAGCGGGGATCATAGTTTTAACATTAGACCCTATGGGAAAACACTTTCAAAGATCTTCTCCTCTGAAACTACTGAGCCAATTGAAACCAAACTTGGCCACAATAGTCCTTAGATGGCCCCCTGCAAAAAATTGGTTTTTCAGATCCGTGCTATATCCAAGATGGCTGCCAGCGGGGATCATAGTTTTAACATTGGACCCTATGGGAAAACACTTTCAAAGATCTTCTCCTCTGAAAATACTTGGCCAATTCAAACCAAACTTGGCCACAATAGTCCTTAGATGGTCCCCTGCAAGAATGTTGTTTTACAGATCCGGGCTATATCCAAGATGACCGCCAGCGGGATCATAGTTTTAACATTGGACCCTATGGGAAAACACTTTCAAAGATCTTCTCCTCTGAAACTACTAAGCCAATTGAAACCAAACTAGGCCACAATAGTCCTTAAATGGTCCCCTGCAAAAAAGTTGTTTTTCAGATCCGCGCTATATCCAAGATGGCCGCCAGCGGGGATCATAGTTTTAACATTCAACCCTATGGGAAAACACTTGCAAAGATCTTCTCCTCTGAAACTACTTGGCCAATTAAAACCAAACTTGGCCACAATAGTCCTTAGATGGTTCCCTGCAAAAAAGTTTTTTTTTCGGATCCGGGCTATATCCAAGATGGCCGCCAGCGGGGATCATAGTTTTAACATGGGACCCTATGGGAAAACACCTTCAAAGATCTTCTCTAAAACTACTGAGCCAATTGAAACCAAACTTGGCCACAATAGTCCTTAGATGGTCCCCTGCAAAAAGTTGTTTTTCAGATCTGTGCTATATTCAAGATGGCCGCCAGCAGGGATTTTAGTTTTGACATTGGACCCTATGGGAAAACACTTGCAAAGATCTTCACCTCTGCAACTACTTGGCCAATTGAAACCAAACTTGGCCACAATAATCCTTAGATGGTCCCTTGCAAGAATGTTGTTTTTCAGATCCGGGCTATATCCAAGATGGCCGCCAGCGGGGATCATAGTTTTAACATTGGACCCTATGGGAAAACACTTTCAAAGATCTTCTCCTCTGAAACTACTNGCCAATTGAAACCAAACTTGGCCACAATAGTCCTTAGATGGTCCCCTGCAAAAAAGTTGTTTTTCAGATCCGCGCTATATCCAAGATGGCCGCCAGCGGGGATCATAGTTTTAACATTGAACCCTATGGGAAAACACTTGCAAAGATCTTCTCCTCTGAAACTACTTGGCCAATTAAAACCAAACTTGGCCACAATAGTCCGTAGATGGTCCCCTGCAAAAAAGTTTTTTTTTCAGATCCGGCTATATCCAAGATGGCCGCCAGCGGGGATCATAGTTTTAACATTGGACCCTATGGGAAAACACTTTCAAAGATCTTTTCCTCTAAAACTACTGAGCCAATTGAAACCAAACTTGGCCACAATAGTCCTTAGATGGTCCCCTGCAAAAAAGTTGTTTTTCAGATCTGTGCTATATTCAAGATGGCCGCCAGCAGGGATTATAGTTTTGACATTGGACCCTATGGAAAACACTTTCAAAGATCTTCTCCTCTGAAACTACTTGGCCAATTGAAACCAAACTTGGCCACAATAGTCCTTAGATGGTCCCCTGCAAAAAAGTTGTTTTTCAGATCCGCGCTATATCCAAGATGGCCGCCAGCGGGGATCATAGTTTAAACATTGAACCCTATGGGAAAACACTTGCAAAGATCTTCTCCTCTGAAACTACTTGGCCAATTAAAACCAAACTTGGCCACAATAGTCCGTAGATGGTCCCCTGCAAAAAATTTTTTTTTTCAGATCCGGGCTATATCCAAGATGGCCGCCAGCGGGGATCATAGTTTTAACATTGGACCCTATGGGAAAACACTTTCAAAGATCTTCTCTGAAACTTTTCAGTCAATTGGAACCAAACTTGGCCACAATAGTCTTTAGGTTGCCGCCCTGCAAAAGAGTTGTTTTTCAAGTCTTTGCTTAATGCAAGATGTCTGCCAGCAGGGAACAGTTTTAACATTTGACCCATTGGGAAAACATTAAAAGGTCTTCTCCTGAAATTACATAGCCAATAATGAAAACATACTTGGTCACAACGGGCCATAGTTGTTCCCGTTTGAAAAATTTGCTTGGCTTGGCTGCATGGCATTCAAGATGGTCCACGTGTAGAACATAGTTTAACCTTGAGACATATAGGAAGCCGATCGGAAAGCATTTAAAGATGTTCTCCTCTGAAAATATTTAATAAATTGGAACCAAAATTAGACTCAATGGTCCCCTTCAAGAAAGGTGACAGTAGAACTGCAACCAAATCCAAAATAGCTGCCAGTCTGGAATAAAGTTAAACTTAAGATGAAATAACATCAATGTCTGTCAACAAATTTGAAAATAATGCCCTTAAAACATTGGGATTATTTTAACTGCATATGCCAGCCATGGCCCAGGTGAGCGATACAGGCTCTTGAGAGCCTCTTGTTGTTGTTCTTCATCTTGATGTCACCATGAGGCCTTCAACAATGAGTTTTGCTCATACCTCATAGTAAGTTCAAGACGGCCCCTAGCACCGGTTTGAGAGGAATTCTTTGCTAATTGTCGAGCAACGCTACATCCATGTCTTCATTGTCATGGTTGCGGGATTGTCAACAAACGTTTATAAAACTGGCAAAGTTCTCTTACAATCACCGCCATCCTTTGCCCGACAAAAGCACTAGTGTCTTAAGCTAGTGGACATTTACTACATATGGACAAACACAGGGCACTCATCAAGTCGAATGTAAGAAAACTTGGCGTTATAAAATAGTGAGATGTGGGCACTTTTAACAGGTGGTCAGAATGTGTATGTCGTTTAGAATGTAATTCAGATAATTTAAAAATCTAATTATCCTTGTGATTTAATTTAATATTGATTGTGTTGGCTTATTTATATTTTTTTTAACAAAACAAAATGTCTGAAACAAAAATGATTTGAATAAAAACATCGTAATCTGACGGATTAGTTACCATTAAGCATTACACAATAAGCAGTTCAATATTCGTCACTAGATTTTTTAAACAAAAGAAAATATTGTCCCAATGGTGAATAAAAGGATATGGAGTAAATGCACGTGAGACAAAGTCTCTACAAATACATGGTAAAAAACAAGCAAAGGAACAACGCTTTTATTGTTGTTCTTCATCTTGAAGTCGCCATGAGGCCTTCAACAATGAGCTTTGCTCATACCTCATAGTAAGTTCAAGACGGCCCCTAGCACCGGTTTAAGCGGAATTCTTTGCTAATTGTCGAGCAACGCTACATCCATGTCTTCCTTGGTCATGGGTGCGGGATTGTCAACGGACGTCAATTAAACTGGCAAAGTGCTCTTACAATCACTGTCATCCTTTGCCCGACAAAAGCACTAGTGTCTTAAGCTAGTGGACAACTACAACATATAGACAAACACAGGGCACTCATTAAATCGAATGTAAGAAAACTTGGCGTTATAAAATAGTGAGATGTGGGCACTTAAAACAGGTGGTCTGGATTACATTTCGAAATTAATAAAATAAATGCCAAAATTTGAAAGTATCAATAGTATATCCATATGAGAAATTCTCTCACGCACAAGTACACCATAACCGAAAAATATAGAGAGCATACATCTCTCGCACGGGAATCTTTTTACGGACTCCACACTGCAGGAGAGACAAACTCCAGTATTCCAAACTCCAAGTATTCGACAAAAAATATCGAAGCAAAATGAAAAAAGCCAAAAGAATGGCAATTCATGTAATCGATAAATATCGAAACAAAATTACAAAAGCAAAAGAAGCACTTAAATGAACAGAAACACGACAAAACTGAAATCCTACAAAAACTACAGGTTTAACAGTACCAATATTGAAGAAGATGATATTTTGAAAAACATCAATTTTGTTTGGTAGACAAGACAATTACAGGGGAAAATCTGTACCACAAACAGAAAGAATGAAGACAAGACAAAAACCAAAGCACTGACAATATGAATCCTACTGAAAGCAAAAAATATCAAGTGTTCCAGGAAAGTAAACACGATCTGCTCCACACTTAGCACACGCTACACTGCAAATGAAAATTTAGGATTTTACAGTGTTTTTCTGACCGGTACTAAAATCTGTATCTACTAAAATGTCCACTGCCATGTGGAACAAGAACCCTTTTAAAAATCTATCAGTCTGATGACGACTGTAAAACTTCTTTATACTTAGTAACAATTGCAAAACTGGTTGAACAAAACATGGTGTAAATAACACAATGCTGAAGTTACTGTAAATTTAATCTCTGTATGTTTCCATTTCGACAACTTATGTCTCTTCAGCGCAGATAAAATCAAAACATGGGAAATATCGAAAGATGTTCAAAAGTTAAAAGAGAATGAAACAATCAAAAGGATCTAAATAGAAAACTCAGCTAAGGAGAAAGCTTTGTATGAGGGAGATATCCCTTAGTTTGAAACACAATTCCAAATTAAGATATTGTAACTTTCAAAAAAAAAAAAACCGTGTTTCCGGCCAGCACCGAAGTACTGGCTACTGGGCTGGTGAATACACTTCGGGCTAATAGCATCGATCCAGAGGTAATAAATATCAAAATACTGAAGTTACTCTCTGAGGAATAATTCAAAGGAACTTGTCCCGAAGAAGTAATAAAAAATGAAGTGTTGTCAATCCAAATAGATACAAGTTGAAATGAGTCTAAGACGAAAATGATAAAGTGGTCAAAGGTGTTGTATATCTAGCTGCAATAGCTAGGTTATTATCCAGTTCTCCAATAAATTAACAAAGAGCAAAAATTAGCTTTGACACAAAATTCTGATTACCTTTCTTCATGCATTACCCTTTTTTAAAATGAGATGAAATATGAAAAGACCAGGCTTTTGCATCAATAATTATACCTAATGCTAATTTTTTAATACAGTGAATTACTTTAACTTTTTTTTTATAATTATAACAGCTCTTGTACAAGTAATAAACCAATTCAACACAAAATAAATTGTTATCGTAAATTTACTCGGCACATTCAACGATTACATTCGGAACATTATTATTCTGTATCGGGTCCTTTTTCATCTTAAAAAGAATAAAACTCCATTTGAGAATGATTGATTTGGTGCAATTTTACAAATTTTACAACTAGCCAACATAGCTGAAGTTAATTCCTGTAAATGAATGATACTTGTCACTTCGTGAATTGCTTCGTATTTGATTTTCTGAATACACAAAACAGAAATGAAGAAGTGAAAGACACACAGGTCTGCAACTCTGTATCGTATGTAATCTCGAACATGATGACTTGTATTATATGCTTTGTCGACTCCACCTGAATTACCTGTCACCTTTTCATATATTTACAGCAATTGAGAAACGTTTTTTTTTTTCAATATAGACTTTTTTAAAAACATTTTCTTGTTTTTCCACAACTTCCAGTCTATTTTTGCTAACGTTTTTAACATTTATTTTGACAACGTCGCTTATGATCCACAAGAAAATATGCTTTTCCCAAACATCGCTTATGATCCACGAGAAAATATGCTTTTCCCATGTATCGATCACCGAACTGACTGATTTAGCTAACGAATTCTGACATCACAATTAATGCTATTAAAATTAAATCATTTACCAAGTGAATACCAGCATTTTCATTGTTATAGATATTAAAATATATCATATCATGCAAAACAACAGATTTCATGTCATTCAGATAGAGGTTCAGATAGGAAATTATGGTTAAGATTGTTTTGGAGAAGTTACATGTAGAATTCATGCATGTGAAAGTTTAACTGAGGCTGAACGTCGGACGTTTCTTCCTTAATATTCTGTTATTGTGAATATATGCTTTTGACTAAAAAATACAAATACCGAAAACAAATGTCCATTTTGATAAAGATTATGTCAACTTGTATATTTCAGGATATATTTTATGAAAAAGACGGGGGTTTCTCCATCGTGACAATACATTTGCATATCGAGAACAAATTAAAGCACTTACAGTAGTTTCATCAGTCAAAACCTAAACAAATATGAGGAAAAACTGAATATAAACCGCACACTGCTACAAAAATGAAGGTTCAGCGATAACCCTTTTTAGTCTACCAAATGCAGAGGAAACGTTACACGTAATGAATCGAGGTCATAGAGCTGTCAATCTTGCGAATTATAATTTTTTTCTGTATATAGCCATATTATTTCCATCTTTTCTCCGTTTTTAGCTCATCTGGCCTAAATACTCATGTGAGCTATTGCCATCACTTGGCGTCCGTCCGTCTGTCCATCCGTCGTAAACCTTTTCAAAAATCTTCTCCTCTGAAACCGCTAAGCTGAATTTAATCAAACATGGCTTGAATCATTACCAGGGTATCTAGATTCAAAATTGTGTTACATTAGTCTTAGGCTCAGTTATTAAAAATAGCACATAGGGGTAAATTGCTGTGTTTGGCAAATAACTCAAAAACCTTACAGATATTAAAAATCTGACATGTGGTAAAAGTGATCAGCATGACAAGATCTACCTGCCCTGCAATTTTGAAGAAAATGCGAAACATATCTTAAAGTTATTGGCCCTTTTCCGCGAATTTTCAAAATTTTGATATTTATTATTTTTTATCAAAAAAAAAAAAGAATAGATAGAGGTCAATTTTAAATTGCAAAAAATGTCCAGTATATCAAGATCTACCCACCTAGAAATTTTGAAGAAAATCTAAAAACGTATAGAGGAGTTATTGCCCTTTATTTTGTCAAATTTTGTGTAATTTTATACACCTTGCCTTGCATTTGAAAACAGATTTGAGATAGAGGTAAAGATTTAAAGCAAAAATGTTTAGTATGTCAAGGACTATATTTTATCTCCATGATGGAAGTTGTGGACCTCATCCAAGATGACCGCCAGCAGGGACTTAGTTTAGCATTGGACCTTATGGGGAAACACTTTCAAAGATCTTTTCCTCTGAGACTACTTGGCCAATTCGAACCATACTTGGTTACAACTGTCCTTACTTGGTCCCCTTTGAAAAAATGTATCCGGCAAGTTCCCATCAGATCCATTCAAAGATCTTCTCCTCTGAGACTACTTGGCCAATTGGAACCATACTTGGTCACAATTGTCTTTAGTTAGTCCCCTTTGAAAAATATGTCCGGCAAGTTCCCATCAGATCCAAGATGGTCGCCAGCGGACAACATAGTTCAACATTGGATCCTATGGGAAAACACATTCAAAGATCTTCTCCTCTGAGACTACTTGGCCAATTGGACCCATACTCGGTCACAACTGCCCTTAGTTGGTCCCCTTTGAAAAATGTGTCCGGCAAGTTCCAATCAGATCCAAGATGGTCACCAGCAGACAACATAGTCTAACATTGGACCCTATGGGAAAGCACGTTCAAAGATCCGTCATCTGATACTACTTGTCCAATCGAAACTATACTTCGTCACAACTGTCCTTAGTTGGTCCCCTTTAACAAAGTGTCCCCACCAGATCCTAGATAGCCACCAACGGGGTTTAACATTCGACCTATGGGAAAACATATTCAATTATCACCTTCTCTGACACAGTGGGCCATATTACATCTATGTTTATCACATTAGAAAATGAGACCCTTTATCATTGAAGTTATTGCCTATGCTAGCTTTAGACCAGGTGAGCTTCAGGCTCTTGAGAGCCTCTATTTTTTCACAATGACACTTCAAAAACATAGTTGTAAATAATTACAAACAATTACGTATTATTATAAAATAAAAATTAATATCGATAAAAGAATAAAACAGAAATAAATAACTTACTGAAAATTTACTTTTTGCATATGACCATTTCAACAACTTATGTCTCTTCAGTGCAGATAAAATCTAAACTCAAAAACTGTTTAAAAACTGATAGGGAACAGTTATTTATGATAAACAATCATTTGTAAGCGTTCTCTTTCGTTTTTATTTTTGAACTCATTTGCAAATGTTTCATGTCGTGTGCATCTACTCAGTTTTTAGTTATGACATTTTTTTTAGCTTTTTTGTTGTTCGCTGGCTTATTGTACGATATAGAATATGTATTAGTGTTAAGAACCTAAAACTTGACTCATTCAACTCAAAGTAAACATTTCTAACGTCATTGTTTTTGTGTGTAACGTATTGTTTTATGTGTTCTCGTTTTGGCCGTGTCTTTGGACTTCGATTTTTGTAGATTTTACTCCTTTGTTCCTTCGGTATTCTACTGCCGTTGTTTCTTAAATTGTTGATTAATTATTCTTAAGTTTTTCGGAATTCACAGAAACTGAACTGATTTTGTCATTTTATGCATTTTTTTCATTCTTCCACGTCATCATATGTGCAGTAAAGGTCAATTTTCTATGACGTGGTTTTTTGTACACATTTACCAATTTTGTATATTATGTTACGTGAAGTGTTTCATGGTTTTTGTAAAGAACAATTACACTTTGAAACTGCTTATTACATCAGGATATCCTGTTTAATATGCACAGATTGATTATTTAATCGAAGGAGCTTTCAATAATTTTGTTTTCAAGAAAAACACAACAACAAATTCCATTTTAAAAGAAACAGATCTGTTCAATAACACGATGTCGTGGAAATATAGGCAAGGATCAAACCAGACATAAGATTCCTAGCGGCCATTTGATTTTTTTATGCCCCAGATCGAAGATCGGGGGCATATTAGTTTTGTCTTGTCTGTTTGGCTGTGGGTCCGAAACTAACCTTGGCTATAACTTTTGAACTATATAAGGTAGACTTTTGATACTTGGTAAGTGTATAGGTCTAGTCAAGAGGAACATAAATATGCAAAAAAAAATTATTTCAGGTCAGAGGTCAAGGTCACAGAGATTAAAAAGGGGTGAATTTGGCTGTTTTCACATATTTGACTTTAGAATCCTTAAATTTATCGTATTAAACGGGGTTTGTTTTATGTTCTTGCTTATAAAATTGCGCAACTGTAATATGTCGACAGATTTCAGGTAGCATTTACCGTTTTTGAGAAACAAGAGGCCCAAAGGGGACAAATGGAAAAAAATGAATTTTTCAATTTTTTGTCGGATCTTGTTGCAGTATTTTTCTGTAAGTTTCTACAAGCATGTTTAAACAGATACTTTCAACAATTAAAACCATTTCAATAAACAAGAGGCCCAAACGGGTTTCATCTGTTTCAGAATAAAAGTGGTAAATTGGGTGTTTTTATGTTAATAAACAACTTTTGAACTATGTAAGACCTGGCAAGTGTATAAGTGTTGTCAAGAATAACAAATATGCAAAACATTAGGTCAAGTTCCAGTTACCAGCTTTCAGGAAAAACGCAGCTCGATAATGAGAGATTAAATATTTTACAGAGTGGACTTTTAAATATAGAACTGCCTTCCTTTAGAAGTCTTGGATTGATCAGGTCAGGGCCTACAGCTTTAGATGTGTCCAGTGTATTCAACACATCACAAACCTCGTTTTCATGAAATTGAAGAGTAGACAGATCCGACTCAACAGTATAATTTAAAATTGGAAGCATTGCATTCGAATCGTCAACATTTGATTGTTCGTTAAAAAACTTGTTAAAAACTTTCGCAATGTCTTCGTCATCTTGTATAATGCTATCGTTGTAGTTTAACATTTGGATTTGCTTACACTTGTTATTACTAAATAATTTTTTTTACCAATTATTACTATTTACTATTTCTTTATCAATTTTATCAGACAGATTGTGATAATACGTTCTTATTGTCTTGTCAATTATTGAATTACATTTATTTCTATTTTGACGAAATTTTTGCCATGAAGATGTCGAATTACTTCTTTTTGTTTATTTATGCGATCGGTTTTTTCTTCGTATCGCTTTTTTGACTTCAGAAGTGATCCAAGGAGCATCTGATTTTTTTTAGTTATAACTTTGTTTGGAACAGTATGATCGGCAATCTTTAATATGGTTTCTGTTATATTAGTAACCGATTTGTTGACGTCATTCTGAACAAAGAGAGCCCCAATTCGTTATTGAGAGTTCTTGTCGAAACTTGTCATAGTCACCACGGTCATACAAGTATATTTTATGTTTGAAGGATTTTAAACTTTTCTTTCTTCTCAAGATTTATAACTACAATTATTGGTAAATGATAACGTGTCTGTGCTTGGAGAGGAGCACCGATTTCAGAATGTAATAATATATTTGCATTATTTACTATAATTTAATCCAGTAAAGACGAACTATTTTCCATAACATAGGTAGCTTCATCAATGAATCGATATAATTCGTACTGCGTCAGTAATGTTCGAATTTTATCGTTTGGGTTACGAATAAATTGGTTCACGTTGAAATCTTCCGTTTATATCACATCTTTATTCGTAGCGAGGGCAAGGTCAATTCAATGATAAAAATTTTCCCATGTACAAATGTATTTTGATTGCTCGAAGGAGGGATTTAAAATGTTCCAAAAAGAATAGTTCTTTGTTTAATTTTAATTTCAAGCAAAACGCATTCAAGGTTTGCAAGTTGTAGGTCATTCCTTTGTGTACAAATAAAATCATTTTTAACGTACACAACAACCCCACCGCCCATACGATCAGGTCGATAATTTCTAAAAACATTATGAGTAGATATTTCTATTTTATCGTTTGTGATCGTTGGATTAAGCCAACTTTCAGAAAAAGAAATTATTACAAAAACAGGATAACAGCAAACACCTACAATGGCCAGGAACTACAATAACATGCCACAATTTACAAGCAAACTGCACCAGAAAAACAATAATGAAAACAAGAGACAAACATAAATAACGATAGGAACTCGGGATAGCCGGACTTGGTACAGGCACTAGCAAAAGACAGGGGGGTTAAACCGGTTTATGGGTTTATTTGACTCGATCGATATCCGCTCGAGTTTGGGAACAAGACTTTGTATATTTAAGTGAATAAACGTCAGATTACTGTTATACATGTTACTTGTAATACTTAAGTTACCACCTAGGTCACCGCTTTCAGAAAATTCATCAATGAAAGATTCTGGGCCTGGGTTTGATTCAATTCTACTAATTAACAACAGTATATCGATAATCAGACACAGAAATATAAAAACTATGGCTATGTCGCATTTGGAATAAGAAATGCAATGAGGATTCTCTTTGTGATTTACGTCACTATTGTCTTTTATAGGCATAACGTATGAAAAAGTGTTCATAAAAATAAACACTATAAGTGGTAAGGCTTCCAAACCAACAAAAACTAGTAAGCAGATAGACAGGATGTCTTTCTCGGTAAGACGATGTTTTCTCTTGACTGTCCGAGCAAAACAATAAAACAAACATATTCTCTCTCTGGAATATACACAATCGCCCCCCATTATGTTATACCGGTAAACTTATCATAAAGATGTTGACAGAGATGATAGGTCGGATGCTTCTTTGATTTTTTTTTTCAGCAATCACGGTTTCTAAAATATACCTCCGATCGCTTTCAGTTGATGTCAATATTTTTTCATGGTGATGTTATTAAATCGGGATTGAAAGAAAATGTCACAAAATAAAGTATAGCGTTTTCAGTTTATTTTCACAAAATTGTATGCAAGGGCTATAGCGAAGTTGGATGTTCATTGTTAAAATCTTTTGCATATTTATCAACAGTATATTTCCGCCAAAACATAACATGAATATTTAGTTAATTAGAAAGAAATTCTTTCCACAATGCAGAATATTTGAATAGAGACTCTTGTGTCACAATTATAAAAAATGACGTTTTCTTTGCGTCCGAACTCGTTTCATATAAAATTTACATTACGGCATCGAAAATTAAAACAAAGGGAATAGAAAATTCTCCGTATTTTTAAAATGTGCATTTCGTCTAGTTTTAAATAATGACTCTTTATTGTAAATACCTTCATTTTTAAGCCAAAATTTCGAAGTTTTTTGATTTCGCATGAAAATGTCACAAACCATGCGGAATGCAAAAACTTACGTCGGACTGATGTAACCCCCAAATTTAAGAACTCATAAATTTTAAAATAAAGATTTTGAAAAGCATAGAATCATTCACATTAGAAATGTGCATCTTGTTGCCTTCTGTTTACCTATTCGATTATGTCGATATCTTAAAAACGACGAATTTATCACGAATTTTTGATTTCGAAATTAAATGTCACAAAAGATGTAAGCGACGTTCAGTGGCTGAAAAAGACGTTTACGTCGTGGAAAAAACAACGCTTTGTAATATATTGAAATACGACGTGTTTTTAAATAAATTCTAAAAAATCAGAAACAACTTTGTCATTAAAAACACAAACGAACAAAAAATGGAGGGGGGACAGGATAAAGGGAACCGAGAGAAAGGAGAGAGGAGCGGGAGAAAGGGGACGGGAGAGGAGAAAAAGAAATGAAAAGGAGAAGAGGTGGGAGAAAGAGAAAGGGCAGTAGAAAGGAGCGATGGGTGAGAGACAGGAGAAAGGGGCGAGAGAAAAGAGAAAGACGCCCCTGTCCGCCCCCTCAATACAGGTAAATAAAATAATACAAAATGAATTATTCATCCGTTTTATAAATAAACTGCAGTGTCTAGAAGTCTGACACAAACGGCCTTTCATACAATTTTTCCGTATTCACGTAAATAAAACAAGAATATGCATAATAGTTTTTAATTATTTACACCTTGACTGCCGAAATGAACAGCCACTTTAACTGTTCTGTTCCTTTGTCATACCTCTTTGCTCCCAAACATAAATAACAACCAAGCCATAAAGCAACACCACATGCCTATACAACATGATAAAGAAAAATGAGAAAAAAAAACAATGCACACAAATTTAACACAACAGCTCTACGTAAAGTTCTTTTATTTTTTAAAAACAATTATTTCCTTAAACATGGTGCCCAATGTACGTCATACGTCCGGGTATTTTAATCCAAAATAGTTTCAATGTTAAAATTGCCGGCTGTACATTGTTTTAAGAAATTATTGAGCTAATACGAAATCTGAAATAACTTTCGAGGTAGGAGCCAATGTGATATTGTTTGTTTGAATGACGCGGAAATGAACTTCCCTGTATACCAGTTTGGATTCCTGGCACTTCGAATAATATAAATTGCCGACATATTGACTAATATAGCAACGAACTGTTTATAAATGAAATAACACATACCCATAGATGTATACATATATGACATACCGAAGTTAGCCATTTTGAAAACTTATGTGTCTTCGGTGCGAATTAATTCAAAATAATAATACAATTTACCAAAATTGTCGGCAAAGAAATAAAAAAAAGGGCTTGAAAAAGGACATCAAAATCAGCTAAATTTGTGTACCGCGACTCTGACTCTATTTTCTATAAAAAAATCACAGATCGCAAACATTGTTCGCCCTTATGTGAACACACGTCGGAAGAAGGATCTGACTTTTAAACAAACTTTCCCGGCAGTCCAGTATTCGGGTGGTATTTGTCTGTATATGAATAATATTTATTGTCACAATAAAATGACCGATGATAATCTTTTTAATTAAAAAGGCAAAATCAAATCAATTACAGCAATTTTGTGTATTCTGACAGTTCAACACACAAAAAGACAACTGATCCTAGCAGATATATATGAGGGTATAACCCCACCCCTTGAGTCCAGAGTACACCCAAAATTTAGACAAAGTACAGAGTCCATATTTTTTTTTATTTTTTTAATCTTTTTGAAATTTGAAGTACAAGTCCAAAATGCTATGACTTTTGAGTACATGGAGTCCATGAACCCAAGTGGTCAAGTCCAAAGTACGCCCAAAATAAGGCTAAACTCCCGAGTCTTAAAAAAGGGGGGTTATACCCTTGTATATACGCTTGCTTGTTTTTGAAACATCTTCATTTACCCGTAATTGAAAAGATTCAGCACGAAATCAGATGATCGTTTACTTGAGTTTTATGTTTAAAGTAAGTGAGAACCGAACCGTCAATCAAATGAACGAACAATCCATGGACAATGCCAAAATCAGACACACCAAGAAACAAGGAAACCACTTGACTACGGGACAAAAAAGAAAAACGAAGACACACACACAGATGAACAACACGGACACAAAAAAAAACCATGGGCGAGATCAGGTGTACCGGTAGAGTAAGCATCTCCTGCTTCTTATATGACACCCGCCGTGTTGAACATGTCAACTCCGGTAGTAAAGTCGAATCCGATAGAGGAAAAACAAACTTTAGTTGTAGAGGGAAAGATCTGTTGTCATCTGGGAAACAGATTTCCCATAGCGATCCACAAGATCGTGATGTCGACCGTAAACTTCTGTAGTGATGACTTGAAGTTTTTTGTAACGTACCCTTGCTTAAGTAGTCTATTTGTAAGCAACTGAGCTCTATCAAGGAAGTCACTGTAACGACCAAAAGCCCTTGAGTAGCGAATGAGTTGTAAGATGTAAACTCCATATGCTGGTGCTTTTGGAATGTTGGAATTTAGTGGTCATTATTGCTGATCACATCGGTAGCACTTTGCAACGTATATCCTCAAAACAGGGACCTTTATATTCGACAAAAACTAGCGGGTTTCTTTTTCCCGGTAGCAAGGACCATACAAAAGTAGTAAACCTTAGAACCTAGCGAAATTTTCTGCTATAAGGTATTGCAATTGGGAATATCAAAGATGCAGAAAAGACCTTGCAAGAAACAGTGCTCATTTTAGTCTGCTTTTTTAAATCGATGATCGCATGTAATTTGATTTCTATTTTAGAACAGTATCTTTTATTAAATGCTTGTTATCATAAGATTGCGTATGTCACATAAAGTAAAGATTTGTCATTATAATTTTGTTTCTAAGAGTTTTCTATGGAACGCCCATAACTGCCCTCTTCGTTTGATATTTTGAACCTAAAAAACACTTCTTAATATCAAATAACCGAAAAAAATGAAAATCAGTATAGCTGTGACTACAGCTCTGCATTTCGTTTTATCCGCCTACTTGAAAAAAGTAACATCCGCCCACTTGCAATTTTTTTTCTGCCCAATTGAAAAAAAAAATTACGCCCAGTTGAAATACAAATCCGCCAAAATGCAAAACCACCCGTGAACCATATAAATGGCTTTTAATTATATATTCATATATAATCTGTATATAAACAAAAGTGATAACAGGTAGAAAAATGTAGTTGGTAAAAAAACAAATCTAAAGAATGACAGACAGAAAGAAATATTAAAATGACAAGAACGGGAACCAGGACGTCTTTACTTTATCAATACGACGTCTTCGAAAACTGAAAAAATATATGATTTTGACGTTACATTCGGTGGTACCAATATCGTGCGCGACGTCTATATGGTCATGCCATATCGTGGGATACGTTTTCAGACCTTATCGGACACTATTTCCTGTTTACCGACTTAGTCAATTTTTGTCACTCGTAGCATTATAAAATAATTTTTCGTCAAAGTTGCTCTAATGATAAATGATATAATCTTAACTTGTGTTGTATAAACTTTATATGATCATGCAATATCATGGGATTCGTTATTAGACATGTAGGCATACCACTTTCTAATAACCAACTTTGTAAACTTATGACACTTGTCACATTATTTTTCGTCAATGTTTTTCATGTTATGGTAAATGATAAAGATCTGGAATTTTTTCAGAAACTTTGTTTGGTCATCCCACATTGTGGGAGGCATTTTCAAGCCTTTCTGGATACTAGTTACTGTTAAACGGCTAGGTCAATTTTTGACACTTGTAGCAAAAAATATTTTGCTTTGTCAAAGTTTTCTCTGTAATGGCAAATGGTACATATTTGCAATTTTGTCACAAGCTTTGTGTGATCATGCCGTTTTGTGGGATGTGTTTTCAGACCTATTGTCTTACAATTTCCTGTTTACGGGCTAAATCAAATTTTGACACTTGTGACATTGCAGAATTTGATCAAAGTTTGAGCTGTACTTGGAAAATGACACAAATTTGAAATTTGTCACGAACTTTGTAAGATCATGTCATATCGTTAGGTGAATTTTCAGACCTGTCAGAATACTACTCGTATTTGCCAACTTAGTTGTGAAGCTTTCCTCTTGAATGTTATATGATACAGACTCGAAATTTTGTCACAAGCTTTTTATAGCCTTTCCATATTGTGGGGTGATTTTCTGATATTTAGGTTACTACAGTTTGATGATTATCATGGCGTCCATACTTATTTGTGTCCACACATCCCCATTCGTTCAATGAGTAGGGTATAACTGGTTGCTATTCGAAAACAGCTCTTCTTAACTCACTTCGCGTCTGTCGTCCGTCTGCCATCAATAATTTCAAAAATCTTCTCTGAAACAGCTGGGCTAATTGTAAGCAAACTTAGCCTGAATCGTCATCAGAGTATGCAGTTTCAAAATTGTCTTCGAATTGTCCGTAGACCAAACAATATGGCCGCTTTAACTAAAAATGGAACATTTTGTACCGTTCATTAATCCTAAATGGCTGCTACTAGGGAACATAATTTAACATAGGACCCTATGGGAAAATGTTGTAAATTGTTAATTCTTGATAACTGTTTCATGCAACAATTGAAATCAATTAGGCATGGTCACATGATGGTCCTCTAACAAATATATGATTTAAGGGGGTAGACCTGGGTAGGCCTAAAATTTTCCCCTCGTTTAATTTTCTTAATATTTTCAGTATTAAAACTACACATGTTCATGTCGACTTTTAGCAATTTTCAACAATTTTTTTACCGTCCCGTTTTTTGTCTAGTGGTCATCAAAGATACCCTGTTTCCTCATATTATTTGGTCCGTTCAGGACTTGATTGCGGTGTATAAAATTGGCTCTAATTAAGTTTGTATTTGATTTAGAATTATTTCAAATGCAATTTTTTTTAGTTTAGACATGTGTGAAAGTAAGCATGAATAATGATAGTAAATTTAAATAGTTTGAACTGAAATAAATGGGTGTTCTGAACAGTATAGGCTGAATTTTTTACTCTATTTTGATCACTTTCAAACACCTATTGTAAAAAATTCTGTCGTTTAATTTTCACCAAAAACTGAGATTAGAAAGAAAACTAGTAGATGTAAGATATATTAAAATATTAGAAAATTCTACCGCCCTATTTTTTCTTAATTTAGAATAAAGTGGATAAAAATCAATAAAATTGCTGTACTATAAATTACCTCCCTTGGAAGAAATCTGACTTTTACATATTTTCATTATCTTTGGACAGCCTTGCAAAAATGTGAGGTAAAATGCACTCATTATAAATAACTTTATATTGGGCATTTGTTTTCATGACAAAGTGAATATTTATTTGCTGTGTGAAAAAATTTTACAATTTTAAAATTTGGATCATACCTATTGCAATGATTCTATTTGTTTGTGTAAGTACTAAAAAAGTGAAAAACAGAGTTATCTCCTCCTATCCCAGGTCTACCCCCTTAAGTTTCAATCATAAATCCAAGATGGCAGTCAAGGCAGGTCTTAGTTTAACATTGTTTTCTATTAAACATATTTTATTCGCAAAAATAGTTTGCAAAAGTTATACAACATTATGTAACGTCCTCTCCCATACAATATAATATATATATATACATAATATAAATGGCGACATAAGTTAAACATACATTTTCAAAAATACAATTACGTCACTATTATGTGGTAACATTTGAAATAATAAATTAAATAAAGAAAAGAAAGAAAGAAAGAAAGAGGAGTGTACATATTTATGGAGAATCATGACAAAATTAAAACCGTTGAGTTCTTCTTATATAAGTATGCACTAGAGTAAAAATAAAACAATTTTCATCATTTGACAGAGATTCATCCCCGCTAGAATAAGTTGTATCGTAACATTAAAAGACTGTAGACCTGAAATACTTCATTATATTTCTGACATGAATGGCGTCTTCATATGGACTGCCACAATTACAAGAGGGATTGAATACTAAGTTTACCCGAAACATATCTGATTTTAACAAACTGCACATATGGCGTAATC
>MJUU01065453.1:21949-42857 GCA_002080025.1 Modiolus philippinarum | reverse complement strand
GGTTATGATAAGTGAATACGACTTACAGAGGGAAAAATAGGTTTTTTTCAAATTTACACGTGGTGACAATGGCCTAACCCAATGAAGTTTAGTTACTAGTCAAAACTATAATGAAAGAAATAATATCCTTTTAATTGTCTTCCAGCGTCGTTTATGGATTTAAAATATTATTTAATTGTTCGGTTTAACCACATATTGCCTCATAAAAATGCAATTTTCTTATATTCATGAATTGTTTCAGACAATGTATCTATGGTTTTTGTTTGTCTGTTTTAGATTTTCTTACATGGCCGCATCAAAAGAAATAATATCTTGTGGACGTTGTGGGTATAAAAACTTAACAACTAAAGCAGTTAAATGGTGCACAGAATGCGCTAAAGGAGGGGCCCGATGGGAGGGGTGTTATCACGAATCACGAAAAATTAATTCGGACCAATCACAGTTCACGGAAAATTCATTTTGTCAATTTGATCAAGATCGATTCACGGCGATGTTCTAATAACGATTCACGACAAATTAATGAAATGGAAAACGAATCACGGGGAATTGAAATCCCCAATCACGGAGAACGAAATAAACCCATCGGCCCCCTCCTAAAGGATATTGCAGTGACTGCTTAAGAAGTCATAAATCCACAAAAACTGTCAAGGAATCACCACGTTATTCCTATCTCAGATTACATTCAGGCTGACACCTTTTCCGTTAGCGCCACATGTCCTATACATGCAAAGAAACTAGACTTTTTCTGTCGTGAACATGATGGCATCCTCTGTCTTATTTGCGTAAAACAAAAGCATAGCAGATGTTATAGTCTAATGATGTTAGATGAGGCGCCAAATGGAGCCAAAACTTCAACTGCATTAAATGACCTGTATCAAAATATTGACAGCATTGTAAAAACTATCGAGAAAGGTATCCATACTTTAAAAGAAAGTCAAGCAAATATCAAAAATCAAAAGAAAATTGTTATACTAGCAATACAAAAGATACGAAAACAGATTGATAAGCGCTTAGATACTCTACAGGAGAACATTATTTTAACAATAAAGAAAAAGTGTGATGAATGCAATAATGAGCATTCTTCTCTTATATCAAGTCTTCACAAAGAGAAGGAAAAACTGTATAGTTTGAAAGATGGTACAAGCGCCATAAAATAGGTTGCGTCTGACGTACAGGCTTTTATATGGATCCGAACCACGGTGAACAAAGCTCGTGAAACTTCAAAAGAAATCAGACCTTTAATCAATAATATCCAAGAGTTTAACATTAAGTATCAGAATAATGAAACGGTCACATCTCATGCAAAATCTTTAGATTCGTTTGGAGAAATTGAAGTAGCTTCGCAAAATAAAAATATTTGTTATAAGAGCAAAAAGAGGTACAGGCGCAGGACCAAAGAGTCTCTGCATGTGGAATCAAAAATCTGTATTGACGTCTCAGGCATACATTTAAGCTGGACTTTGAAGACTTAGACGTGACAAGTTGTTTGTTGTTACCAAACAGGAAAATGCTTTTCGTCAGTTCTGATAAAAGAGTTCTCATAATTTTAAATGAAGATGGCTCGGACCATGGCGAAATTCCCTTACTATACAATGCATTCGATACTACTCTGATAGGCCACGAATACCGTAAAAATATAAGCATTTTAAACACATCGATTAAAAAAAGCTCGAAAAATCTTTCCCGACTGTTTCAGAAAGTGGATATGGAGAAATAACAAAATATATTTCATAGCGTACGGGCAGGGCATCAAAGAAATCGACCTCAATGGAAATATCCTCAATACAATCTATGTTGAATATCTTGGCCAGACATATCATCTGGCTTTATATCAAGATAGGGTTTATTATTCAGATAAGCAGAGCGTTGTCTGTGCAAAAATGTCCGGGAATGTTGTATGGTATTTCAAGGACGATCAAATCAAATTCTCTGATTATTCTCCATGCTTGGACGTTTGTGACAGTTGTGCCATTCTTGTGATTGGTGAAGAAGATAATGTTATCATGGCATTATCAGAGGATGGGAAAGACAAAAAGATTCCACAAGATAATTCAGATGGGCTTGAAAGTCCAAATGCAATCCATGTTTATGAAAAGATCTTCTGGTTAGTAATCGTTTTAATGGGTGTGTTTTCTTGTATGACATAATATACTAGCAATCTCATATAGGTATTTTTGTGTTTGCAATATGTCATGTTAATGTATTACAAGTAAGTAGTGTGTATTCATTTTGTAAACAATAAAAAAGGCATACCCTATAGTCAAATTTCGACATGCATGCTTAACTTCTCTTAAGCAGTGACGTAATATGAACTTCCCAAAGAAGAAAGAAAATGACTAGGGTATATATTTTTATGCCATATGAAAGTTGTGACTGATGCATGTAGCAACGAACTGCAAGCACGCTTTATTTTATATTGCTAGTCATATTAGACTTCAACTTGAGCATTAGATATTACACAATACGAAGGTGTGCCAAAAAAAAACAAATCTTTTAAATCATATGCAGAAAATAAATTCACAGTAACTTCGGTATTTAGTTATATAGATTTAAAACTGCATCGAGTGAGATACGACTTTTCTCCACTCATGATCATTAATTTTTGAAATTTTAAAAGGCGAGTGTTGCCGGGCGTTTTCACAAATTTGGTAATTTAATTAAAAAGAGTGGATAAATGTCGTATTGTAGGAGATATAGTTGTGAAATATGTTTCTCTAATGATCTTCATACTTGTAATAGACATGACCCCCTTTTTTCTTCTGAACCAAATGATGAGATGCAGGAGCAATTTGTCAGCATGAATCCATAGTTTTCGGCTTTTTATTGTTTAGTTTTATTATGTACGTATTGGTAACACAAAAAGATTCACCCTTTTAAGGCATCTTAACTTTTGATGGAGTTTAAAGGGGTTATCATATTACACTGAAAGATATATAAAATATCACATCATTGTGCCTTTAGTTATAAAATGCACATCCGTGCGCTGTGTTGAAGAAAACAGACATGGGGGTAGCTTTATTCGACATTTAGCAATTGAATTCCGCTGAAACCGGTGCTATGGGCCGTGTTAAATGTACTGTGAGGCATGAGTGCCTGCTCCTTGTTGAAGAAATCTTGGTGACATCAAGATGAAGATAAAAAACAACATCAAAGGGGTTGTTCCATTTGCTCAACATTTGTAGGGAGTTTGTCCCGTGTGCATTTTTATCTTATCCTTAAATTTGCTCGTTACAAAGCCAAATGAAGTCATCAAATCATTAATTTTCATACCCATCACACTTAATCACTGGGTATTATGTGATACCTCAGCCGTGTTTCCGTCTATCTCTGGGGATTTCCGACTGATAACATATTAATGACATTACATAATGTCATCAAGCATGGTTTTTGATTTGTTTACCACCAAGCTCGAACAAATTAAGTTTTTCGTTTGAGAGGTCTAATTGGTTTTTGGAGTCATACCCTTAAACTTGGCAATGTTGTGAACATAGAAGTTTACTATTGATAACATATAAATGATATAAGGTAGTGTCTTCAAACTTGATATGTAAGTTGTTAATCACGAATTGTTGATGAGAGGTTACTCCTTGAAACTATGTTAAGCAGGGCAAAATTTACTGTAACTTCGGTATTTTTGTGTCTTGATCTGGGTTCAGAAGTCCGAGTGTTCCTTCAAACTTTGAAATTTGTTAATTTTTGGGTTTTCGGCTGGTAACTTGTGAACGAGAAAGCATACCGTCTTCAAACTTGGTATGAAAATTTTACCACAAAACTCAGGTAGCTTTATATTATAAAAAGTCCGGAAAACTGGTTGCTGGAGAATGACTGACAAGGGTCACTATACGCCCCGACTTTTTGTCGGTGACATAACAAACAGGGTAGTCAAATCAATTCCTAGAATTATTACAAATTAAAATGATCTTTTATGTTTTTTTATTAGTTTTATGTTTTCCATCTAGTTACTCCGATATAAGAAGAAAAAACAAATATTTCAAGTATTAACCACAAATTATTTACACCCCTGTTCCTTTTTAGCATTCTCAGTGAAAGGGGGCAATTCTGGATACTTCATTTTTCTTCTCTATGACTTTTGGAAACTAGTGAACATCAGAATTATATTTAAATCTAAATATAATCAATATAGGCTTTAGTAGGAAACCGGGATTTTAAAATGATTTCAAGTAGAATCAGGGTATTTTATACTGAACATTTGGGTGCCTGACAAATTTTGATACTACAGGTACGGATAAGTATCGTTTAAATACATTGAACTTATGGAATTTCGTTTCTATTTTTTTCTATAAAAGATAGATACACATAACGATAAAATTCCATGTCGCCATAGAGTATACTAAGTACCAAATAGATCAATAAAACAAATTTCCACTACTAGTTTTAAACCTGTAGTTAATTTTTAGTGACAGAACATGAGAAGGAACGAATAAGTTGTAAAAGTTTAGGTTTTCTGAATATAGGAAGGGAACGTTAAACCTAAACCACTGCAATTTGTTTTGAAAAAAATTCAATAGTCCATAGACTGGAATAACCTCTTTCCAAATCCACCTACTTTTTTAGTTCACTTGCATCACCTCGGCAAAATAAAACACGTTAACGTGAACATAATCTGCACGCGATGGTGAAATAGGCCCCCTTTTTGTTCTACTTACAAAGTTTTAAAAACGTTTGTTTTTCACAAAAGTGTTTCTTCCAATTCTTTTAAAATGTTGACCGGTACTTTCCATACATAAAAAAGAGGTACAAATAACAAAAGAGTTCTTCCATTGCTTTTTTTTATCATGTATTTGTAGAGGCTTTGTCTCATGAGCATTTACTTCATTCCTTTCGTTGTTTAATTAAAAATGCCTACAGTATAAGTTTTACATAGAAATAACATATTAAGTTACACATTTTGTACCCAATACGTTCTATAAGACAAATATCTTATCCCTACCTTGTAATATTGACGAAGATTTTTCTCGAAAATATGTAAGTTTTATGGTCTATAGAAAATTTTGTTTAATATTTCAAAACATTTTTAAGAAGAAGTGAAGTTTGTATTTCAAAAATGTTCAGCATGTCAAAGCCTACATTTTATCATTATGGTCATTAATTTTTCACAAGAATCCCTTTGGGAGTTATTGTCCTTTATCTTCGTATTGTAATTATTTTTATTCAGCTTGTCGTATATTTTAGAAACAATTTAAGATTAAGGATATGTTAAATAGCAAAAATTTTTCAACATAGAAGCGTTCAATTGCCTTTTTGTTGTGAAATTTTTAGTGAGTTAAGTTTGAATTTAAAAAAAAATCAGAATGCCAAGGTCTACATTTAATCTTCACTGTGAGAGCTTTCAGAAAAATCCTTATAGTTGTTGTCCTTTTAATGTCAAATACATGTATTTTTGCACATTATATGTTTAACCATATATTTTAAAAATAATCGAGATAGACGTTAAGTTCAAATTGCAAGTGTTTAACATATCATTGGCAACAATTTATTTTCAAGGTTGTAGTTGGTCAATGAATACATAGGTATTTATTGTCCATTTATCAAAAAATTCCATCAACATATGTTTTATCCTATATTTCAGATAATGGCTTAGTTTGAATTGCGAAAAAAATTCAAAATTGTAACAAAGTAAGCTATACAGGATCATGGGAGCTTCTGATTTAGTTCCCTCGTTGATGCACTATAAGAACTTCACTTAGAAAAACTTCGTAAGTATTTTGTTTGCAATTTATTGTTTCCAACACATATCCAGTTACATTATTCTAGAATTATCCTACCGCTTTACAAATAAAATATTCAATTTTGTCAACTCGGAATTTCTATGGAGTGGGCGAAGGACTTTTCTATGTCAGTATCAAGAGCAACACACCTTTCAATGTTTGACTTTATTTCAAAACGTTTATATCCAATTGTTGGTAAGACATATTTAACATTTTGAATTTGTATTCGTCAGTTTCGATAATTGGCTCAGTCATAGCTGTTATCGAAATTCTGGGCGGTCTTATTTGGATCATGATATCTTTACTTTGTTAATTTAACTGTGTACTCGTCATTTAGATGACATGCACAAATATGAGAAAACCAAGATGTGTCGGGACGACACGAATTCTGCCTGCGAATTGCCTACGAAACTCCTTCAGAATCAAAGTTATGAACGACCTGGTACTTTGATTTGTAACTCGTCATGGCAAACTCACAGCAATATCACTAGCAGGTCTTCAAAAAAGTCCCAAAAATTGTTGCAGAATGAATGACAAGAGTAACGCTATATGCTTTTTTGAGAAGACATAACAAACATTTCTTGTTCAAAAGGGAACAATTAGGAACAAATCTAGAATTGTTAAAACTTGAAAAAAATATTTTACGTTGATAGGTTTTAGGTTCTCCACCATCTAAATGATCTAATATAATTCTCATACGACGAGATCACAAATGTTTCAAGTTGCAATTGCAATATAATTCTTTATATTTTAATCTTTATCCAATTTTTATACACGTCTGCTCCTTTTTCGTGATTCGAGAGAATTGTGTTTTTTTTTCATGACTTCGTCGGCAAAACATTAAAGAATACAAAAGGACTGTTGAACCGCTTCCATATTCTTTCCAGTTTTTAATTACATTACTATTGGATTTCGTAGCTAAACATATCTTCTGAAATGATTTTCAAATCCAGTTTCAAGTATAATTATAGAGTATTATTTTTGGATCTTACAGTTATACTGAACATTTTGGACGCCTGACCAACCTCAATAATACAGGTACTGACAATTATCTTTTAATACAATGTCGTTTCCATATAATTCATGTGATCAATACACACAATGGTAAACTTCCGGGTTGCCATGAAGTCGAAATAAATAAAAAGATTGAATATTCCCCTATCTCAATTACTAATTTTGACCTTTTGTTGGGCTTCAGTTATAGAAATTGAGAAGGAACGAATTAGGTTAAATGTAGGGTTCCTTCATATTGATATGGAACTTTATTACAGCCCAAATTGTTTTGCAATCGGAGCCTTTTATATAACAAAACAATTAAAGTGAACATAATACTGCATTAGACTTCTCGTATAAAGTAGGTACTCCAACGAAGAATTTTGTAAGCAAATTTTGTTAATTATTTTCATTGCACAAATACATAATGATGGCATGGTGCATGAAGACGCACGTTAAGTGTTCTATTTAAATTACAACCGATACTTTCTAAATGCAAAGTTTCAAACAGATTCATGAGTGCACGTAGGTGCACGGCAATTTTAACTTTTACGGGTTTTTGCAGTTTTCTCGAATTTTGGTTGTAATTAATCCTAAATAGTAGTCAAAGCGCTGTAACTACAAAATAATTTTAACCAGTTTTTCCTTAGGTCTTATAGATCTGGTAAATGCGCAGAAAATAAAATACCGGAAGTGGACTCTTAGTATTTTTTTAATGATGTTGATTTATCCTTAATCTTAATTTTTTGGAAATTAAAAGTTTAATGTCTTATTACTGAAGCAGATAACTATCTGTTTGCACCGTTATATTCATTCAATTCAAACATTCAATTTTTTCGTTGGAGTACCTATATAAAGGGTATGGTTGGTGATAAATTTTATGGGTATTGTGGAAGTATGGCTATATAAATCACAACTTTAGTGTAGAAACTCCAAGGACACAGAGAGCCAAAACCAAGATTTTTGTAGCGAGTGTATAACCATTTGTCATTCAAAACGTCAGTTAGTTTAGTTTGGTTCTGGAGGTGTTATACAACGAATTTTAACCAACTAGTTCTATTGGGCCCAAACCTTCCCCTATAGCCAATAAGATAAATAAAAAAAACAATGCATACTTCCAATTCAAAATAGATACTGAAAGTATTAACGATTTGACGACCGTAAGTTATTAAACCAATTATGAATTATTCTCATGTCATGGATTTCATACAATAACGAGAAGCAGTTTGAAAAATAAATGGTTCGGAAAAAAACTGATATTAATTTAACAAGATGTGGAAAATTTCACAATTAACGTATTTGATTTGTAGCAACTGTTTCTTTTAAAGTTATATCCAGTGATGTTATAAAAGGAGTTTTGTCCCTTTTTAAATAAAACTTGTTGAATATTAAAGTTCCGAAGTAACTATCAATTTAATTTCTGCATATGCGCATTTCGACAACTCATGCCTCTTCAGAGCAGATAAAATCCAAACATTTGGAAATCCATATACCGAAACATGTGTAAAATCTGAGATCAAATTACCAATATAATCTAAATAGGAAAACCAAAAATCAGCTAAGGACAAACTATACAAGAGGGAGATACTCCTTAGATTTAAACAAAATGTTCATAAATTTAGATTTTGCAAAATTCCAAATAAAATCGGTTTTCGGGCCAGCACTGAAGTACTGGCTACTTGGTTGGTGAATACCCTCGGAGACTAACAGTCCACCAGCAGAGGCATCGGTCCAGTGGTAATAAATAACAAAGTACCGAAGTTACTGTAAATTTAATTTCTGAGCAGTCGCAAAAAGCTTTTGATATTCTATATTATAAAGTTAAAAACTTAAAAATTACTGAAAGACCTACGGTTTAAAATTTTATGCAACAGTTGCTGTCAGTCAGACATGAAGTCTGTGAGTATAACACTGCATTAGACTTCTTTTTCTCATATAAAGGGTATAGTTGGTGATAAATTTTATGAGTATTGTGGAAGTATGGCTATATAAATCACAACTTTAGTATAGAAATTCCAAGGACACCGAGAGCCAAAACCAAAATTTTTGTAGCGAGTGTATAACCATTAGCCTTTCAAAACGTCAGTTAGTTTAGTTTAGTTCTGGAGGTGTTATACAACGAATTTTAACCAAAACCCTATAAAAATTGTCAAAATATGTCAAAATTGCAATCAAGGGTCAAGTTCAGTTGCTGAACTAAAAGTATGCAAAATCATTTGAATTTATTTTTTAGATGACAGTGTGACCTGTTCAAAACATTTGGAAAGGTTATTTGACCTTGACCTCTATGTTTTGATTCAACAACCACTTAAAGTTTTATGTTTAGACTACTTCTAAATAACTGAATGTGGTAGGGCAAAGTGAAATATTTCATATAGATTTGTCTCTGCTGGTACATTACTTACTATCTGTATTATGACCTTGTTCCTTGAAATCAATTTCATGGTCTATTGACTATGTTAAGTTGGTGTGATTAGATCTGTTTTTCGGTAGTTGTAGGTGGAAGTTTAACAATCTTCGGTAAATACTCTACATGACTGTGTAGCATATGGTTTGTCACGTTGATCTCGATTTCGCAGTGTAGTCAACATATTCAAGGGGTGGGTCAACCAAAGGCTAGAGATAAATATATAAGGGTCTACACTTGATATTGTGATTTCTTTGATGTTAATTTTCCTTCAGGGAATCGATATTCCACGACCATAATCACAGGGGGGCTCCATTAGGGAAATTCAGGTAGTAGATATATCGACTGATCTAACTTTTTAGCTCATTCGGTAGCGGGTTGTCTACGAAGCAAAAGGTCCAGGGTTTGATCCCTAAACAATTAAAATACTGATTTTCAGCCAGATAAATTTGCGCTCCAAATAAAGAATCAAAAAGGATAAATAAAGAAAAAAAAAAAGAAAACTAGCCGACTACTCAAAGTTGGTGTCCGTGTTAAGAGGCAAACATACAAGGTATGGTGTCTCTTGGTGGGGCTAATGTCACAAAGGCGCTTACCGGAGTTGTATTCAGGTAGTAGATATATAGCTAGTAAAAACTGACTGAGCTATCATAATATTTCTTTAGCTCATTTTGTAGCAATGCTGGATACGAAACAAAAGGTCCAGGGTTCGTTCCCCAGATGAATAGGAAATCTTATTTAATATGCCGATGTACTTACAATATGTGACGTTATTGTTCAGTATATATTGTGTACGACGACATCATGCACCGTAATAAAATGTTCAAAATTGGTTCTGGGTGTGTCATTTATCAATTTCTGCAAAAATATTCAAAAATCATGTAATTTTCCTGTTTTCCTGTTTTTGTAATCTAATTTAATTTTTTCCTTGATATTAGAAGCTCGCCATACGAAAAATATCAGAATTAAGTTTTATGCTACATGTTTCTAATTTCCAGTTAAAATTCCTTATATTTCATTTCAAAGATCATTAATAATTCATATAGCCAATGTATAGTGAAGGCGGCAAATGTCTTCCAAGGACCGCCAATCAGTTTTTTCTATGGTTAGACTTTGGCAATCACAACTTCTTTTCTAAGACTTGAAATCTTCAATGCACTCTAAGCGGGGTACAGATTCTTTTACATACCAGATTTGTTTCTTTTAATATAGCAATATTGATCATATAGAAGTGCTTCACTTATTTTGTTAAATTTTGGCACCCTGTAAGTGGTATATTGTGTGCTTTTATAAACCTATCAATGTGAACATACCATTTGTATGTCTGTTTTAGAATTTCTGACATGGCTGCATCAAAAGAAATCATTTATTGTGGATCTTGTGAATATGAAAACAAAACTACAGCTGCAGTTAACTGGTGCACCGATTGCGCTGAAGGATATTGCAGTGACTGTTTAAGAAGTCACAAATCTGCAAAACCTTCAAGGAATCACTACCTTATAACTATCTCAGATTACATTCAAGCTGAAACTTTTTCCGTAAGCGTTACCTGTCCAGCGCATGAAAAGAAATTGGGTTTTTTCTGCCCAAAACATGAAAGTCTTCTCTGCCTCATTTGCGTCCAACAAAAGCATAGCAGTTGTGATGGTCTTATGAACTTGGACGAAGCGTCACATGGGGCCAAAACTTCAACTGTCTTGGTTGATTTGGACCAAAATATTGACGGAATTTTGAAAAATATTGAGAAAAGCATTCATTCTCTAAAAGAAAGTCAAGTAGATATTGAAAATCAAAAGAAAAAGGTTATACTCGAAATACAAAACATAAGAGACCAAATTGATAAGCACTTAAACACTTTACAGGAGGAGATTATTTCAACATTAAAGAAAAAGTGTGATGAAAGCAATGATGAGCTTTCAACTCTAATATCAAGTCTTCACAAAGAAAAGGAAAATCAGCATGGTTTGGAAGATAGCACGAACGTCGTGAAAAAGGTTGCGTCTGACCTACATGCTTTCATTTGGATCCGAACCACGATGAACAAAGTTCGAGAAACTTCAATAGAAATCAGACGGTTAATGAATAATATTCAAGAGTTTAACTTTGAGTATCAGAAATATGAAAATGCCACGTTGCTAGCAAAATCTTTAGATTCTTTTGGAGAAATTAAAGTAACATCGCAAAGTAAAAATATTCGAGCGCAGGGCCAAAGAGTGTCTGCAGTATATGGAATCAAAAACATGCATTTCAGTCTAAGACAGAAATTTAAACTGGATACTGAAGATTTAAACGTGACAAATTGTTTGACAAACCAGAAAATAATATTCGTCAATGTAAACAAGAAAGTTCTTATTATTTTAAATGAAGATGGTTCACACCATCACGAAATTAGCCTTCCGTATTATGCCTTCAGTGCAATAGTAATCGATAACGAGAGAGTGGCAATAAGTTACAGTTTTGGTAATGAAATAAGCATCATTAACATATCAAACAATCAGATAGAAAGGTCCTTCAAAAACCATTTCAAAAAGTGGACATGGGGAATATCGTGTAACAATAAAAAAATATATTTTATAGCGTACGAAGAGGGTATCAAGGAAATCGATTTTGATGGAAGACATCTCAGAACAAATAACGTAGAAGATCTCAGTAGCACATACCGTATTGCTTTAGACCGCAATATGATTTATTATTCAGATAAACAGAGCGTTATTTGTGCAGATATGTCTGGGAATGTTGCATGGTCGTACAAGGATGATAAAATTCAATTTTCTTGTTATTCCCCAACTCTGGAAATTTGTGACAACGGTGCAATACTTGTCACAGGAGTAAAAGAGAATATTGTCATGGCAATTTCAGATGATGGAAAAGACAAAGATTCTATTGACTGATTCAGATGGACTTGAAAGTCCTTGTGCAGTCCATGTTGACAAAAACATTCTTCTGGTCTGTAATCGTTTTAATGGGGATGTTTTCTTGTATGACATCATATACTAGCCAGGTCAGGAAGGTGTGTCCTTGTGTTTATGACTTACTATAAAAATATGCCATATCTTTAATGCATCATAATAGTACGTATTAAAAAAAACCCAAAAGTCGGTTAATTCGGCCTTAATGCTTAGTATTTGCAGTAAAGACATCTCATTTATGGAATCGGGGTACTTAAATCCTTCTAAACTGAATGGTATATGTGTTGAAATGCTTCTCTCTCCATTTAGACCATCCCTTTCCGTAAGACCCTCCTTTCTCCCTTAAAGCCACTCTCTTCCTTAGGTATCTTTTCCTCCTTGAGGTCCCTCTTCTCTCCTTTAAAGCCCTTCTTATTCTCTAAAACCCTATCTCACTTAAGGCACTCCTTTCCCTAAGGTCGTCCCATGCTTAAGGCCTTTCCTCATTAATTTTTCCTCCTAAATCCTTTTAACTCTCTGCTGTTTTTCAATCAGTGCATCGCTCTTCTTGTATGAATAATTCAGGAAGTCAAATACAACATCAGACTGCAAATGACAAGGAACGGATAACATGTCTAATGTGTTCAACAACCTTTTCAGGAAAAGATAACTAGTTGAGGCATATACTGTGAATCCAAAACAGAAGGAAAATCCTGGTATTGTTCCAAAATGGCAGGAATTATATCCGGAGACCTACCAATAGAACACTCAGAGGCAACAGACATACCCTAATACCTATCGAGATCACCTAGTATAATTTTAAAGGGGCAAAAAAAACACCCTCGGAAGCTTCAGAACTACCCTGATACTTACCGAGATCCCCTTCAAAAGCTACAGACATACTCTGATATCTATCGACATCACCTGCAGGAGCTTCAGCTATATCCCGATACCTTCGAGAAGCAACAATATCATAAAAACGAGAAATTTTCGACAAAGCCAACTGAGAATCCGTACGAATTTTGGTGTGCCGATTGACCTGATTATACTCATTTCATACCAGGGATTCATCCGTTTACCAGTGTCATTACTGGACCCACCGGAAGGGGAAAATCATATTTCGTGTATTGTTTTCTGAGCCAAACTTTGAAGTTTGGAAACATTATGCACAATAGTTTGTGGATGAAAGTATAATATTTTGCTTTAAACATTGTTTTCTAAATGTGAAGTACGAAAGTCTCTGATTCTACGAATCTCTCCGACCACTCCATCAACCCGTTCTGAAACCCACTTTTTGTGAAAATGGAACTTTTTTGAATAAAATATTGGGTGCACAAATATTTCCCCAAATTGCAATTTTCGGCGCCCATCGTGTACAAGAATGATATTAGTGATAATGTCAGCGATTGTTTAAGGATAATTTGGTTTTTTGTAGAAAAATAGCCATTAAATATCTCAGGTATTCTCAACAAAAAATATTCCATATTAATAGGGTCTGTAAGTCTCGTTTAATTTTGAAACTTCCGGACACATAATTTGTACCCGGAAGTTGCATTTTTAACAAAAAATATATGACGTTTCAAACGAAAACTTTAAACGTAATAATCCTCAAACGTCATATTTTGGCGAGAAATGTTTTCAAATTACGATTTTATTGTGACTTCTCGGTGTCACATGACGAGACTTACAGACCCTATATAAAGAGTATATAGCCAATACGACAACTCTTGTTTCTTCAGTGTAGATCAAATCAAGACATTTGGAAGATAATAGCCAAAACTTTATGAAATCTGATCGACAACAAATAACCAAAAAGATCTATATGGAAAACCAAAATAGGCCAACGACAGAGGTATACAAGAGGGTGATACCTCTTAGTTGGAAGCAAATTTTAAGAATTGTTGTCATTTTTTATTCACCCATGCAGGTTAAAACATTCGCTGCATGATGTCTCTCCCTGCTCAACATATTGTTTTATGTTTTGGCGAATATCAGTCCCTATATGACACCATAGAAGGTGTCGATTTCTATGAAGATTACCAAACCTTGATATTTTGAATCGGAACGAGAGACATTTAGTCATAATCGACGATTTAATGGAAGAAACCGGCGACCGGATTGCTTCCCTGTCATCATCGAAACATCAGTGTAATGTATCGTGCAGGGAAACATCAGTGTAATGTATCGTGCAGAATCTATTTCATGAAGGAAAACATCATAGAACCATCAGTTTGAATGTCCATTACATAAAATGGATGTTACCTAGAAATCCCAGTTTTTATTTGTTGAAAGCTTTTGCAGGTGCTACTTCTGACACGGAGTGTATCGGATGTTTCTTGTTTCATATCCAATAAACAAGTATCCATGCGGTTCAGAAATAGCAAAAGCTTATAGCATTGTTAACACTTCGAGCAAGAAGATAGAAAAGTCCTTTACAAACCTTTTCAAAAAGTGGACATGGGGAATATCGTGTCATGATAACTAATATATTTTATAGCCTACGAAGTGGGGATCAAGGAAATCTATTTCGATGGAAGAGTACTCAGAAAAGAACAATTAAAGCTGAATATGTCCCTCAATGCCACATTGCTTTATATCTTGGTAGGATGTATTATTCAGGTGAAAATGAAAATAGCTTGTAGGATCGATCAAATTAAATGTCCCCATTCTTACCAATTCTTGGACATTTGTGACAGCGAACAACATACTTGTGACAGAAAAGGAAGAGAATATTGTCATTGCAATATCACAGGATGGGAAAGATAAAAAGATTCTACTGACTAGTTCAGACGGTCTTGTAAGTCCTTATGCAATGCATTTTGACATTAACAAACTTATGGTTTGTAATCGTTCTACTGGGAATTTTTTTATGACATCATATATTAGTAGTAATGGATTTCTCTGTGCTTTTGTCTTGCATTAAAAATATGTCATGTCTTTTTTTATAAGTAAGAAGTGTGTATCAATAACGTGTGAAATAAAAAAAAAACAATTTATGCCTTTCAATGAAAGATCAACATACATGCACATGCATAAGTTCTTTAGAGAAGTAACCATAAACGAACTTTACAACAAAAAGACTGGTGTTTTTAGGCGATATAAAAATACAACTGAGTAACTACACACTTTCTTTAACTATACTACAAAAAAAAGTTGGAAAACTTACTGCAAACACACATTTTCTTACATTTGATTACATGGCTAGTAGTACATTGTTGTAGAAGATTCCAACATGAGCTCAATATATCACTCTTCAATGTTGCAAAAGTCGATATAGAATTAGTATACCTCAGAAGAACCAAATATGTAATGTCTGCGAAAGTCTATGTAGAATTATGACACTTCATCTTGACCAGTCATGATGCATTATTCTTTATCATACCGGTTGACCCGGATGTATCAGAATTTGACCTGGATATATCAAGCGATACAACGTATCAAAGATAATAACTGTTTTAAAAGTTTTTACACGAAATCAAATGGAGGAAAATTAACATCTATCCCATTTGCTCCTTCCGAATAGACATTGAAAACAGAGTCACAATTGCACAAATAGATAAACTAGACATCCGAAAAGGTACAGAAACTGGGTCGCCGATATATCCTGCAGAGCGTCCATGTTTTCACATTGTGACATCATGAAAGCTCCAAGGAACGATAAACTATCGTAACAACCAGAGGCAGCTGCGAAACTAAAAATCGGCATTACTTTGAGCAGTTCGGACAAAATATTAATCACACCATGTTTTTTGAAGCTGAAAATTGATGAAGCAAGTCGAATTTCCCGCGCAAGTTTGGGAGAATTTAAACATTCAGTAATTATTAGGGATGTCAAAATGTATGGAAAATGCCATTCGAATACTCGGATTCAATACTCGAGTATATTCGAGTACTCGGTGATCTTTTGAAACGAAAATTACTAGACTTCAAGATTCTTATCATTCAATGATATATAACTACAATATTGTTCATATGCCATACCAGGAGCACCATTTACTGTTTGTGTACCATTATAGCCAATCAAAGGTTTGAATAAACAACTTTCAATTAAAGCGAAATTATATACAAGTTTTTCTTTAACAAGTTGTTTTTTGTTAAGTAACACGCTTGTCTGATTAATTAAATTGTTTAAACAACAATTAACGCTTATATAAACATATGGGGACGACACGGTTTAATCAAATAAATTTTCAGTAAAGAATATTTTTTGATCACAAAGAGCACATTTTTCGGCTTTCCAGTTATTAGAAATATGACCAAACAGCCGATTTATTCAAAAGCACTTTTGACTCGCAAATGTGGGTTTTAGGCTCAACTACCTACACATTTTAGTTACATCGATTCCTCGTATGTATCATTTTAATTTTAAATGTCTATATAAAGAAAGTCAATTTTTGTCAAATATAAATTCATTTTAAAGCAACAGCAACAAATTTGCTCTAATGTGTACGAAAAGAAAAGTTTGCTAAGAATTGATGTGTTAAAAGTTTGTATTATTTACAGCTACCAACAGTTATTTCTGCCCATGTCTTACACTTGTTACGACAAAGGGTTCAGTTTTCATTGTTTTTCATCATTTTTGCATTTTGTGGTGAAAATGTTTTCTTTTTTTTATTATTTACTTTTTTTTTTGAGAAAATGAAATTGAAAATTCAAAAATGTTTCGCTTATTTAAGATTTTTGTTTTTGCTAATACAGAAATCGCTTGTAAGAAATTTAACATGATCAAAAAAGTATTTGGGGGAGAGACAGACTACACATTTCTTTGGATGTTCAATATATGTTAGTTAAACGTGTCTATCTAGTGGGCAGTAACGAGTTTATTATGTTTTAAAGCGTAATGCTTTGAAATACGGAGGCAGTCGTTATAACAAAGAAAATGGCAGTTTAATGCCGAGTATTCGAGTACCAATCAGGTACTCGATATCCGTACCTTCCGAGCGATACTCGAGTATTCGAGTACTCGTTGACATCCCTAGTAATTATAAATTTTAAATACAAAATAAATTATGATAAACAAGTCATCGGGTGTTTGACAGCTGAAGTATTGTAAAATATCAAAAGCCCGGTAACATATATTTTATCAATGAAAGGATACGGAATAAATGCTAATGAGACAAAGTCTCTACAAATACATGATTAAACCCAGCAAAGGAACAACGTTTTTATTGTTTTTCTTCATACTGAAGTCACTATGAGGCCTTCAACAATAAGCTATATTCATACCTCATAGTAAGTTCAAGACGACCCTTAGCACTGATTTGAGTGGAATCAATCGATAAATGCCAAGCAACGCAACATGTATCCTCTCTTTTGTTCATAGTTGCGGGGTTGTCAACAAACATAAAATAAACTGGCAAAGTGTTCTTACAAGTGCTTTCGTCAGTGCATGATTAAACAACGTCAGTTAGACATCTTTTAAAGATGTTCTAAGTTATGGAATGTTTAAGGGGTCTTTAAGGTAACCTGCATGGGTGAATTAAAAATAACAGCAATTCTTAAAATTTGCTTACAACTAAGAGGTATTACCCTCCTGTATACCTCTGTCGTTGGCTTATTTTGGTTTTCCATATAGACCTTTTTGGTTATTTGTTGTCGATCAGATTTAACAAAGTTTTGGCTATTATCTTCCAAATATTTTGATTTGATCTACACTGAAGAAACAAGAGTTGTCGTATTGGCTATATACTCTTTATATAGGGTCTGTAAGTCTTGTCATGTGACACCGCGAAATCACGATAAAATCGTAATTTGAAAACATTTCTCGCCAAAATATGACGTTTGAGGATTATGACGTTCAAAGTTTTCGTTTGAAACGTCATATATTTTGTTAAAAATGCAACTTCCGGGTACAAATTATGTGTCCGGAAGTTTCAAAATTTAACGAGACTTACATACCCTATTAATATGGAATATTTTTTGTTGAGAATACCTGAGATATTTAATGGCTATTTTTTCTTCAAAAAGTCAATTATCCTTTAACAATCGCTGACATTATCACTAAAATATCATTCTTGTACACGTTAGGCGCCGAAAATTGCAATTCGGGCAAATATTTGTGCACCCAATATTTTATTTTAAAAATGTTCCATTTTCACAAAAAAGTGGGTTTCAGAATGGGTTGAAGGGGTGGTTGGAGAGATTCGTAGAATCAGAGACTTTCGTACTTCACATTTAGAAAATAATGTTTAAAGCAAAATGATATACATTCATCGAAAAACTAGTGTGCAAATTGTTTCCAAACTTCAAAGTTTGGCTCAGAACATTCGAATATTCCATATTTATAACCAAGAGTATATACAGAAACTTAATTTACAGTAACTTCGGTATTTTGTCATTTCTTACAGTTGCATACAGGCCGATAAGTGATTTGTATTAAACAAAACAAATGGGCCCTTCATTAAACGAAACAAAAAATGTCTACTTGGATTGTTTTCCGCATTTACAAATTTTTGGCTTTCCATATTATTTGATTTTGATGCTCCTGGTGAGAGGTTACTCCTTGAAACACGTGTACAGCATAACCAAATTCTGAAAAATATATTTGGCATGATTGTACCATGTACAGTTACTTAGATCTGAACTCGGACGTAAACTTGAATGTCAGTCAATCATGCGGAAAATATAGGTCAAAGTGACCTAATTTTGCCTGGATGCTGACCTACCCCTAAAGATGCATGCACATGTAAGGTTAGATGATTGTATCATGTACGGTTACTTAGATCTGAACTCGGACGTAAACTTGAATGTCTGAACTCGGACGTAAACTTGAATGTAAGTCGATCATGTGGAAAATATAGGTCAAAGTGACCTAATTTTGCCTGGATGCTGACCTTCCCCCAAAGTTGCATGCATATGCAAGGTTAGATGATCCTACCATAACAGTTACTAAGATATCAACTCGGACCTAAGATTAAATGAAAGCCAGTCAAGCGGAAAATATAGGTCAGAGAAACCTAATTTTCCTGGAGGCTGTGAGTTAGCCCAAGATGCATCTGTACACAAAGTTTGATGACCCTATCCTTCATAGTTACCAAGATATATACCTAAATGCGGACGCGGACACGGACGCGGACGCCGGGGTACTCCAATTGTCCCCCTCCAACTTCGTTGAGGCGAACTAAAAACTGTAATTACTATTAAAACTGACCCTCATGAAAAGATATCCAGGTAATACTTTACTTAAATTTACTTTAAACTTATTCTATTGTCAAAACACAACTGGATTGACAACAAGTTATATCAACTTACGAGGTTCTCTCCGTACTATATACTAATACAATTATACAAAATGACAACAGGGATATTATATCATATGTATAAATTCAATATACATTTTTATAACAACTGAAAACAAACAGATAAATAAAGAGGGAGAGAAAGAGGAAGAGAAATTAACAGTAATCATGTACACTAAAAATATAAAGGGTAGTCGAGCTAATTTGAGGAACGTTTTGAATGGTGGATAAAATTTTGAACCTGTCTGAAAATAATGGTGTCTGTATTGTTACTCAGTCAATCTGATCCAAACAACAAATATTCGATAGTGGGTGAAACAAGAGGCCTTAACGAATATATATAAACTGATTTCTAATATTAACATAGATAGGTCATTCTAGAAAAAAGCGGATTGTGTCTTCCAGTAGACAGCCACAATCATAACTTGGATCATTTATTAAATTTACTCTAAATTAATCTGCCCTAAGTGGACTGCAGCGGTGACGCAATTTATTATGTAAAATGTTTGTTTTTCGATTTCCAATTAAATAATATGGAGGGACAATTAAATTATCCCTCTTTAAAGTTCGCTTAAAACTTATGAACGATGTTATTTGTCTAACATTTAAATTAAGAGAGTTCCACAATCTAAGGGTTGATGGAAAAATTGACTTCGAAAAAATTTCAAGTCGGCAACGAGGTATTCTGTATTCAGACATATTACGTAGATTATAATTTTCTAAACCTTCATAATCATTTGCACAAGCCTTTAAGTACTCAGGAGCCATATTATTTTGAATTTTATACATTAAATTCAATTTTCTACGAACTCGTCTATTTTCAAATGTTTCCCACCCAGTTTCAAATAAAGGGCTACGCCGAGCGCAGCATGATACGACCGCAGCATGTCGATCACTGAAATTTCAACAAAAGTAGTTCAAAGTGAATGTGGACACAGTAAAGAGCTTGACACAATAATTAGATGGACACAAAAAGAAGCTTGACACAGTTATTAGCTTGAAACAAACTACGGAAGAAATCAACCCTTTTGATCACTTCTTGATAAAAAAACTGTAAGAGCTATGCAAAATATGTTACTATCAACTAACACTTTACATCCATAGAAATAAAAAAAAATCCATTGAAATCTGATGAAAAATAAAAATTTGACATATTTAAAAAAAATTGCAATTTTGGCCCCTTTGACCCTTTGTAGCTCGGAAAAGGTCAAAACTACGCCAAATCCTTTGGCATACTACTGAAAGCTTAGATCAAGAGGAATCCAAAGAAAAAAATCCCATCAAAATCCGATGAAAAATAAAGATTTGACATATTTAGAAAAATTGCAATTTTTGCCCCTTTGACCCCTAGTAGCTCAGAAACGGTAAGAGCTAAGCCAAATCCATTGACATACTGCTGAAAGCTTAAGTGAAGAGGAATCCAAAGAAAAAAATCTCATCGAAATCCGATGAAATATAAAGATTTGACATATTTAGAAAAATTGCAATTTTGGCCACTTTGACCCCTTGTAGCTCGGAAACGGTAAGATTTAAGCCAAATCCGTTGACATACCTCTGAAAGCTTAGATCAAGGGGAATCCAAAGAAAAAATCCCATTGAAATCCGATGAAAAATAGAAATTCCACATTATCTGCAAATTCGCAATTTTGGCCC
>MJUU01065453.1:0-21750 GCA_002080025.1 Modiolus philippinarum | reverse complement strand
GCATACTCCAGATTGGAAATTTCCTCAGGAGCACACTGAAAGAAACCCCATCAAAATCCAATAAATAATAAAGATTCTACAGTCAAATATGTGAAAACACCCAATTTAACCCTTTTTGGCCCCTAATTCTGAAATGGGTGGGGCCAAAACCTAAAGGAAAAAAACGTTTCTCAAGAATGTTCCAAGAAACATCATACTAAAATTTGAAAACAATCCGTCCACTAGAATCAAAGTTATGCTGTCCACAGACACGAAAATACCTAATTTAACCCCTTTTTTGCCTCTTTTTCAAAAACGGGGNCCGCCAGCACGGAAGATAGTTTAACATTGGCCCTATGGGAAATTCACATTTTCATCTTCTCCTCTGAAACCACTGAAGCAAATTCAACCAAACTTTACAGGAATGATGTATGGAAGGTCCTTTACAAAGATTGCTCATTTCGTTTCGATTCAATAAAAAACATGGCCGCCAGCACGGAACTTAGGTTTAACATTGGACCCAATGGGAAAATTCACATTTTCTTCTTCTCCTCTGAAACCGCTGAAGCAAATTCAACCAAACTTTACTGGAATGATGAATTGAAGGTCCTTAACAAAGATTGCTCATTTCGTTAAAAACATGGCCACCAGCACAGAACATAGTTTATTTTGGCCCTATGGGAAATTCACATAAAAAACATGGCCACCATGCAGAACATCGAAAACCCTGCTTCAGCATTTTGTCAGGTGAGCGATACAGGCTCAGTGTCTGAGCCTCTAGTTGCCCCTTTTTCGCCTCTTTTGCAAAAACGGATTGGGCAGGGAACGCGAAATTAAAACCCGGGCTTAAGCTTGTGCCAACAAACATCATGCTAAAATTTGGTAACAATCCGTTCACTAGGACCAAAGTTATGCTGTCCACAGACGCCGACGCCGACGCCATACCACAATACGACCGCAAAATTTTTGCGGTCGTATAAAAACAAAGCTTCTTTACTAGCAAACCTTGGATGTCCGGTGACGATTCTTGCGGCCTCAAGCTGTAAACGTTCCAATTTTTCAGCGTCTTGTAATTACACCCATCCCATAATTCACATGCATATTCAAGAAGAGGAAGAATATAAGATAAATAGATTATGTTCAAATTATTCCTACAGAGAATAAATTTAAGTTAACGCATTACAAATATTTGTTTAGAAGCACTTTTACAGATATTATCAATATGAGTGGTCCATTTACAATCATTACAAAAAGTTACTCTTAAGTGTTTATGAGTATCTACTAAAACGATATTTTGTCCATTAAAGTTTAAAAGGGGTTGTTGGTAATTTTTAAACGAAAAAGTCATATATTCAGTTTTTTGAGGATTAAAGTCAGTTAACCACGTTTTGCCGAGCGTTTCTAAATCACTATTTATATTTCTTTCGAACTCAAGGACACTGTATGAAGTATACATTAATGAGCTATCATCTTCAAAAAGTCTGCAATATCATTAATAAATAATAAAAAAGCAAGGGACCAAGAACATATACTTGGGGTACGCCTACTGTTAAATTACCAACATTTGATTTGGAATTTTTTAACATTATATAATTACATTTCATGAATATTCATTTGAATTCCGTCAATTTGATAGGTGAATATCGATCACGTGGCATATCAATGTGAAGTTGCAATTCCCATGAAACACATTTGACCACGTGTTCACGTGGCGGATGAATTTGTAAAAATAGAATCCCAATTTACATGATGTACTTCCCTGTAAATAAAGTTGTTTTTTTTTATATATCGGGTTTAAAATGTAATTATAAGAATTGAATGCATTATTTTGAAGTTTCATAAAAATGTGCTTCGGTCAACCCTTTCATATCCCAATGAAACTTCAAAATAATGCATTCAATTCTTAATTGTTGTTTTCTGTTTTTTTATAAATAATCTTGTAACAATGATGAAAAATTTGCTTGAATTCCACACGATTTTAGTTTAATAAAAAAACCTTTTATGCCAAAGACGATCGAACGCCTTTGATATATCACAGAAAACAATGCAACACATTTCACCCTTTTCTAAAGATAAACATATGTTATGGTATATTTCTATTAACTGATGATATGTCGAATGTGCAGGCAAAAACCCGACTGGAACTTATACAACAAGTTTTCATCTAAAATATAATTATAAATGTGTTTAAATAATACACGTTTAAACACCTTACCAACACAGCTTAGAAGAGCTATAGGTCGGTAGTTTGAAACAATGGATTTATCTCCCTTTTTAACTCACCTGGCCAAAGGCCATGTGAGCTTTTGCCATCACTCGGCGTCCGTCGTCCGTCCGTTAACTTTTATTCAAAGATCTTCTCCTCTGGAACTACAGGGCTAATGTTAACCAAACTTGGCCTGAATCATCACCAGGGTATGCACTTTTAAGTTTGTGATTTTTATGTCCGTAGACCAAACAACATGGCCGCTGTTACTAAAAATAGAACAGGGGTAAATTTCTGTTTTTTGAAAATAACTCAAAAACCATTACAGATATCAAAAATCTGACATGTGGTTAAAATGATCAGCATGATGAGATCTACCCACCCTGCAATTTTGGAGAATATCCGATAATCGGTCTTGGAGTTATTGCCTTTTTCCGCAACATTTCCGTTTTTTGTTACTTTTCGTCTTGTATATTGAAAATGATAGAAGATAGGTGTATAGTTTAAATTACAAAAATGGTCAGCATAATAAGATCCTGCAATTTTGAAAAAAAAAATCTGACGACCCATATAGGAGTTATAGCCCCTTTTTGGTTGAATTTTCACGATTTTTATACGTTGAAATTACCAAGCCAATTGGAACCAAACTTGGTCACAATAGTCAAATGGTGGTCCCTTCAAAGTTGGTGATTTTTATGTGCATCCTCATCCTAGATGGCCGCCAGCGAAGAACATAGTTTAACATAAGGACCCTATGTGAAATGCATTCAAAGATCTTCTTCTCTGAAACTAATGAGCCAATTGGAACCAAACTTTGTCACAATAGTCCATTGGTGATCTACTTATAAGTTTGTGATTTTTATGTTGGTACATCTTCCAAGATGGCCGCCAGCAAGGATCATAGTTTAACATAAGGACCCTATCTGAAATGCATTCAAAGATCTTTGAAACTATTGAGCCAACTGGAACCAAACTTGGTTACAACAGTACATTGGTGGTCGCCTTTAAAGTTTGTGGTTTTTATGTTCATACCTCATCCAAGATGGCCACCAGGGGGAAACATAGTGTAACATAGTGCCCCTATGTGAAATGCATTCAAAGATCTTCTCTGAAACTCCTGAGCCAATGGTAACCAAACTTGGTCACAATAGTCCTTGGGTGGTTTCCTTCAAGTCTTGTGACTTAAGTATGTATGTCAGAAACTGTAACATCTGGTGAACTGATGTATAGTATGGATAATAATGCCATTAATGGATGGTCTCTTGGTGACAATGAATAAAACCAGTCACCAGGTAAGCGATACAGGCTCATGTGAGCCTCTAGTTATTAAACGCTGATACATTAGCCAATTTCCAACTGTTAGGGAATTTACTGGTTCTTATACAAGTATTTAAAATATAATTCAATGGCAAGGCTACTGTAGATGCTGTATATTTTAACATTTGATGACGAACATAATCGTTTCCTGAAGCTTTTCCGACTTTTAAACTTTCTAATATATCTTTTATCTCGTCAACTGAGATTTCCTCTATATCAAATTTAGATAGAGTCCTGTTTTCTATATCAGGATGTATAATATTTCTGTCTTTAATTGAAGATACAGAGCAAAAACAATTATTTAACAAGTTTGCCTTTTCCTCTCGATTAACTACAATTTCATCAGTAACTGGATTAACAAGAAGTGGGATCGTAGTCGAACGAGTTTTTCCCATTAAATTCTTAACTAACGACCAAAATGTTTCAGGATTTGATGCTGATTTTTCATCAAGAAGTCCGTTTGCATTGAGAAAAAATTGTGGAATAATGTACTTCTCATTACTATTGATTGTTGTGTACATGTTGTGTATGATGCATCATAGCTCCTACATCTACAACCCTTATCGTTGATTTTAGTATCTACTTTATATAGGATAACATTGATTGTTGAACTTTTCATGTATTGAAAGGTTAAGTTTTAACTACATAATCAATATTCAATGTATTCACAAACACAACAAACTAAATTCTCCCAACTAAACATAATTGGGAGAACACAACAGAAGAGTTTATAAATGAAATTTTAACAGTAGCGGATCCAGACTTATACGATAAGATGGGGGTGCGAAATCCCATAAACCAAAATATGTGTAAATGCTGAAAGAGAACAAATTACCAATATACCAATACGATCCAAATAGAAAAGCAAATTACGTTATGCGGACCATGAACTTGGATATGATCTCTTGGATTGATGGGTGATCAAGCTTGATTTGAACGTTTATATATATTTTGACAATATGACACATTCAAATCACATCTAGAAGTGACTATATTTATTATTTCTGTACTGATCCCTGAATGGTGGACCAGTTAAAAAATTATAATAAAATTCTGGTCTTATTATTCAAATACTTGTAGATATCAGAAACATATTTTTAAATCCTCGGCAAAAGAATAACGAAGCAACAAGCACCAAACATCATAACTAGAGCTGTCGTCGAATGGCAGCAAGTTATACCCCCGCTAATTGAATCCTGAATCAATATGGCAAGTGTAAATTCAAGTGTGTGTGAACACAATACATTTGTGGACACAGTACAAATGTGGACACAATATAAGTATGGACACATTGATATACCTTCCCTCTTTTTTCCAAAAATTATTCAAAGATGAATTATCTCCTATTCAAAATTTCGAACAGCAACCATATTACTTCATGCAAATCTTCAGGTGGTACACTACAACTATGTAACATTTCATCAAAATCCCAATACCCGTTTAAGAGAGACAAAGTTCGTCCCCCTTTTTACCAGAAAATATTCAAAGATCAATTATCTCCCCTTTAAAATTTCGAGCAGCAACCATATAACTTCATGTACATCTTCAGGCCATGTACTACAAATGTGCAACATTTCATCGAAATCCAAGAATCCGTTTAGGACAACATGCGCTGACAAGGTTTGTCCTCCCCTTTTGCCAGAAAATATTCAAATCTCCCCTTCAAAATTTCAGAAAGCAACCATATTACTTCATGCACATCTTCAGGTGGTTTGCTACAACTGGGTAACATTTCATCAAAATCCAAGCAGCCGTTTAGGAGAAAATGCGCAGACAAGGTTTGCTCCCCCCTTTTTTTGGAGAAAATATTCAAAGACAAATTATCTCCCCTTCAAAATTTCAGAAAACAGCCATATTACTTCATGCACATCTTCAGGAGGTTTACTACAACTGTGTAACATTTAATCAAAATCCAAGCAGCCGTTTAGGAGAACATGCGCTGACAAGGTTTGTCCTCCCCCTTTTCCAGAAAATATTCAAAGACAAATTATCTCCCTTGAAAATTTCCGGCAGCAACCATATGATTCATGCACAACTGTGTAACATTTCATGAAAATCTAAGTAATCTAGGAGAACATGCGCTGACAAGGTACATGGACGGACAGACGGACAGGGTGACTCCTATATACCCCCAAACTTTGTTTGCGGGGGTATAATAATTTGATGTGCGACTTTACAAGCTGTGTGTTACTACAATGTGGAAGGTCGTCATTTTTAAATATTTCAGTTTTAGTTTCATATGAATCTTGATGTTATAATACGGGAATTTTGAGTCGTGTTCATTCCGACAACATTTTTGTGTATTATACGAAAAAAATCAATTAGATGGAATCACTTTAATGAACTCTGTTGAGCCAAGGATGATTTATAATTAATCGATTTGTAGCGCTACAGATTAATTGTTTTCCGTCAATTAAAATTTAGTTAAATAATTGTCATGCAGGACAAATTATAAGTACACTTCAATTTAATAAATAGTTTGTTTTTAGGTGGTATATATTTATATTCAATAGGACTGGATTCCGATTATACTTCTCACTGGTATTTGAGGAGATCGTTTCCGCCTTCAATTACACGAGAGTTCCTATCTCGAAAGTCCCGTATTGCGAGAGTAATATTGTGAAAAGATAAAAAAAAACTTTTTTTTTTCTAACAATTCGCAACAAAGTAAAACCTGTCTGCTACCTCACATTTTTTCCATCTTGAGTGAGCCACCTGAAAGTTACTATGGGAGGTTTCAGCCACATTGGCACTATACTGAAATTATCAGAAGAACTTTGCTTCTTGGGTACGGAAGATTATAAATTAAAGATGATTTTCCATATCAGATAAAGGGTGTATTATAGCATATGGGGTTTATGGACCTAACATTTTCAAAATTTGGAAACACAAGTGATCAGATTTAATGCAATTTTGCAACAATTATTTTATCATATTCTGATGGGAATTGCTTTTTTTTTGCAAGATGTCAATTAAATGAGATTTAACTCCAGAAAAGTTCAGAGTGTTAACGACTACATTTTTATATGTGCCTGTTTGAAATTGTTAGACGAATTCGTAAAGGGATTATTTTTAGTTAGTCAGACAAACTTTTAAAGGAGATGTGATAAGAAAGGGAGTTAAAGATATTTTATTTTCTATTCATAATAATAATGATAATTCTTAAGGCAATACTGAAAAGTGTTTCATTTGTTTGTCAATTTGACCCCCAAGCTGCAATTAGATAAGGAAACTGGTTTTAAAATTAAATTAATAAACCCCCTTGTTATGAAAATCTTCTACTGGGCAAAGAATGTCTTACAATGTTTTTATTTTTTATACATTTTTACTCGAAACATATCTATTTTGTAGAGCGAACAATTAAACTTGATAAAGGAAGTTATAAAAATTACCATAGAATCTGTATAAGTTGTTATTCAGTGTAGCAAATGGTATGAGGTTTGTATATACCGGTATGTGAATTGTGGAAATAATTTTGCATGTATAATGGATGGTAATGGAATTAAAATATAATTTCTGACTATTTGTCTTTTGAGCTCATTGAAAAGGCTGAAAAGAAATGGTTATGACCAAACGCCAAATACATGTATGTAAGACTTTGCAATGAGAGCTACAGAGACGTGTAAAAATAGGAAAAATGCAAGGATATGTACATGTGAAAAAAAAACCCACAAGATACATAGAAAACTCCAGTTTATCAAGGACAGGGCTTTTATTCCTGTCTACATCTTGATGTCGTCTGAGGGTCTTCAACTAGAGGTGGACAATATTCACCCACCTCAAGCTAGATCAAGAAGGCCCCTAGTGTGCACTTAAGCGGTATTCTTGACAAAAATTTATATCAAGGTCACCCCCTTGCTCCCCACCCGCCATGAAGTGCCAACTTGGGCGATGCTCAAGTATATCCAGCTGAAAGCACCAGGGTTACAGGAAGAGAATAAAAATGTTGAGCAACATCCATCGCAGGTAAAATATGTCATTGAAGCAACACATGTCGGGAGCGGTCAATGAGGAAACAACATCGATAGACAACACGGGGCACATCGAAATAGATGTAGGCAAACCTTGCAGAGTAACTTAGATTGAAAAGGCAAAAATAGTCGTGTGTACAGATTATAACATTTCAGTAAAAACAATTAAAATATTGAACAGCCAAATTGAAAAAAATAAATGAATTAGTAAACGTATGAGAAATTCTCACACGGACAAACACGCCATAACTGTATTATTATAAGAGCATACATCTCGAGCACAGGGAGACTTTCTACGGACTCCACGCGGCAGGAGAGACAAACTCTGCAGCAAATAGGATAAAATGAAAGGATATGGAGTGAATGTACATGTGACAAAAACGCACACGATACATTGAATTTGTCGCTGTAATATATCTTAACAGTGAATTTCATATAAAATCGGGACTTTTTCAAAAAAAAAATATTTTGAAGTCAATTTTTGTCCGATTTTAACCAAATTTTCACCGTTAATAACAGTATTGCACAGTTTATTAGTATTTTTTTCACATAATTGTGTCGTCAACTTTTAACTACCTGTTTTACTCATAAGATCTCTTTAAAAAATAAGTTCATCAAAAAATTATGTCGAAATAGACATACATATGTATAAACTTGACACCAAGTGAAAAGTTTGTAAAGATTGGATAGGAAATGACTTCACATTTTTTTTAAAAAAAAAAGTCCCGATTTTATATGAAATCCACTGTAAAAATATTACAGCAGTCGCCTCTCTATATTGGTTGGAGTAAATAGGAAATAATAAAAGATTAAAAGTAAAAAATATCTCATTGAAAACTGTATTTTCAAACCCTTGCAAAAAACGTTTTTTTCTCCTCTATCTTTACACGATCAATAATTATCACAATAAACTTCCATTATCTGGAATTAACTTGCATATCCAATCTTTTAACAAGGTGATTTCTTTCAAGTTCATCTCATGGTATATGTCAAACGTGTGAAATTCAGATGTTAAGCCAAGTGCAGTCAGTTCTTTGTTTGTATTTTCTCCCCAATCTGGCAAAACAAGTTCATCTAGAGTACCATGAGTCTGAAAGAGTTTGGGTAGTGACGATTTATCCTCCACAGATTCTATAGTCTGAAAGTAGAAAACTGGTATTATATATTGGGTGTGAATATACTTTCAAATAGTGAATACTTGTACTAATTTGCGTTGGGAAGCCAGGAGTGTACAGTTACCATCTATGCAGAGCAAAATGTCGTCTCAATCAAAGCATGAGAGGATTTCCAATGCAATCTTTATACATTTCGGAGAAAATAATGCTTAAAAATGAGCAAAATTTCATCCAGTAAAAACAACCAAAGTGACCCATACTTTTCATTGAAGTTTATAGGTTCTTCAGTTGTGTCCCATTAATGCAAAAATCTTATAGACATAAATATTAGTATCTATTTACCTAAAGTCTTATTTTTTCTGCATTTTCTGTTGTTGAAATGCCATTTTTATTGCATTCTTGCTAAATTTCAGAACCATTCGTTTCCCATGTCGAAACGCGATTGATTATTATACTCAGTGACAATAACGCCAAATAAGAGGGCATTTTTTGTATATCAGATTGTTATTCTGACCACCTTTTTATTGTGCCCACATCTCATGATTTTATTATGCTTTTGACTTGATGAGTGCCCTGTGCCTGTTTAAGTGTTGTGATTGTCTTCTGTTAGTCTTTTTTGTCTGACAAAGGATGACAGCGGTTGTAAGACACTTTGTCAGTTAATTTTATGTTTGTTGACAACTCTGCATTCGTAGATAATGGAGGATATGGATGTAGCGTTGTTCGATAATCAGCAATGAATTCCGCTCAAACCATTGATAGGGGCCGTCTTGAACTTACTATGAGGTATGTGCAAAGCTCATTGTTGAAGGCCTGGTGGTGACTTTAACAATGCAAAATCTAACCCATTAAACTTAAAGTTTGTGAAAGTAAGAAATAAACAAGACAAAATGAAATGTTAAGCATGCCACAGTAAAACTTGTGGTAAATTAAATATAGTGCAGATTATCAAGATATCTTTTTTCCAAATGTAATGGAATACCATTAATTACTGATTTATTTAACATAAATTGTTGCAAATGATTGATTGAAATAAAATATAGGAATGTTGTTACATTTAAGTGACTCTAAAGCTCGAGATATCAAATGCAACAGAGCTACATAGAACAGAGTTAATAAGGTTAATTATATAGTGTGTTGTAAATCTTAAAATAAAAAAGTAGTAAGTCCTCAGTTTATTCAAGCGCATTCAACAATTGAAAATATGTTAAACCGTCAATAAACCCGTAATTTTTTAATAAAAAAATGCTGAAGTAATTTCAGAAGTGATATCTGTATCTAAGCACACACTGATTATATTTGTACATTTACTTGAACTATTTTTACAACGAAGTTGATACTTCTTGCATGATAAAAATATTCCAGGATATAAATATCAATCAATCAACAAAGTTTCATGTTTCACAATATCCAATCAGCATTGAAGTTAAAAGGGGTTTTCTTGAAGTATTTTTATCTCAGTTCTGTTAACAAAGAGTTGCAAGGTGAAGCTTGGCAACGCAAAAACAACAACAAAATCGTTGTTCCATTGCTTCATTTACATATATTTGTGGAGAATTTGTCTCGTGGGTATTTACTCCATATCCCTTCATTACTTATTGGCCGCGGTGTCAAATAACAGTGACCTGTCATGGAGCCAATGGGACAATAGACCAATTATCACTATCCCAAACCGGCAAGAGATTGGATATATTTCGGTGACCTTTTAGCTCAATACCAATTATAATCTATAACAAAAAACAGTTGAGTTCTAGTAATACATTACTTCATATGTAAGCATTTGGCAGCATTATACACATAAAAACCCACAGGAAGATGGGACAGCTCGTCAGTTTTATAAAAGGCATCTGTAGTAATATAACAATAAGCTGTTTTTTCAGTGTTTAGAAGCGAGTGATTTTGATCGTATTTGAATTTTCCCCCAAAAAATGTTTCTCTCGGTGATTCATTTCTCTAAAATTAAACAAATAGTGTGTCTCAAGAGTTGTCGCCGAATGGCAGCCAAATATACCCCCTGCTCATTGAACCCTGGATCGATATGGTAAGTGCAAATTTAAGTTGGTGTGGACACAATACTTTATACAGGTGTGGACACAGTACAAGCGTGGACACAATACAAGTATGATCTTCAAGAAAGAACTTTTCACAAGTATTCCAATAAAAATACTCTGTCTAAATCAGACAAAATATGAAATTCATCCTTTTTTTTAGCCTATTTGACATTTTACACAAAAATATTAAGCATTAGTGAAATTTCATTACAAAACTTTGAAAACAACTTTTCAAGCGGATTACAGTGACAAAAGTGTGTCTCTCCAACAGTTTGACTTCGCAATATCTATGCTTAAAAATTTTTCTTGGAAAAAAAAGATAATTGCAGGAGAAATCAACGAAAGTCAAAGATGAATTATCTCCCCTTCCCGAGTTCAAACAATAATCATATTCCTTCATGCACATCTACATATAGTGTTCTTCCTTCGTGTAAAGTTTCATCAAAATCCTTCAAGTTGCGCTTACGAGGTAACCCATACATAGGGATTCAACGAAGAGTCAAAGTCGAATTATCTCCCCTTCCTGGTTTTGGACAATAATCATAATCCTTCATACACATCTCCATATAATGTCCTTCCTTTGTGTAAAGTTTTATCAAAATCCTTCAAATGGTTTAAGAGGAGTTGCGCTTACGAGGTAACTCATACATAGGGAATCAACGAAAAGTCAAACTCAGATTATCTCCCCTTCTTGATTTCAGACAATAATCATATTCCTTCATGCACATCTCAATATAGTGTCCTTCCTTCGTGTAAAGTTTCATCAAAATCCTTTGAGTGGTTTAAGAGAAGTTGCGCTTACGAGGTAATCCATACATAGGGAATCAACGAAAAGTTAAAGTCGAATTATCTCCCCTTCCTAGTTTCGGACAATAACTATATTCCTTCATTCACATCTGCACATAGTGTTCTTCCTTTGTGTAAAGTTTCATCAAAATCCGTCGAGTGGTTTAAGAGGAGTTGCGGTTACGAGGTAACCTATACATAAGGAATCAACGAAAAGTCAAAGTTGAATTATCTCACCTTCCTGGTTTCGGACAATAATTATATTTCTTCATGCACATCTCCATATAGTGTCCTTCCTTTTTGTAAAGTTTAATCAAAATCCTTCAAGTGGTTTAAGAGGAGTTGTGCTTAAAAGAAGTGTGGACAGACGGACGGACGGACAGACAGACAGACAGACAGACAGGGTGATTCCTATATACCCCCCAAACTTTGTTTGCGGGGGGTATAAAAAAAACTTTACCTTATAAACAGACGATCCATTGTTAAGAAAACTTGACATTGCAAACACACCGGGTGTTTGTGGATAATGTTTGTATCCCATATGTAAAGCCATTGCTCCACCCATGGAAAATCCACCTGTTAAAAATAAGAATTGTTGCTTAAATGCAAATATTAAAACTAGTCCTAAATGTAGATTTTAGTTTGAACTTCAGACATAAAACTCCAACTATAATAAATGGCTACGCAGAGCGCAGCATGTCGACAACTGAAATTTGAACAAGTATATTTTAAAATAAATGTGGACACAGTAAAAAGCTTGACATATTAATAAGCTGGACACAAACCAAGGAAGATAAAAAAAAATGGCAATTTTGATCCCGTATGGATGGAAAATGTAGGGGCTACGCAAAATCTGTTGACTACCAACAAAAATCCTATAATGTTCAGGTAAAAAACATTCAAGTTTATTTGAACAACTGCAATTTTGGCCCTGTTTGGCCCAATGGAAAAAGATATGTCAAATCTGTCAAACACTACTTAAACCTAAACTTAAAGTTGAGTGGAAATCTTGATTGAAATCCAATGAAAACCAAATATTTCATATTCCAGACAAATTGCAATTTTGGACCCTTTGACCCCATATAGCTTGGAAACAGTAAGAACTACACTACTGAAAACTTATAATAAGGGGAGAATACAAAGAAAAAAATTCATCTTATTAAAGCTGCAACAAATTAATATTCATACAAAAGATTGTTGCCAAGTTTAGGATAGTGTTTTCCAGTATAAATTTTATATTGAAAAAATAACACATTAAAATGCACACAAGGAGGTTGAGGAGTGTAAATTATTCAAGTTAACAAAATAGATCAAAATAGTTTTATAATTTCTCATTTTTATGTAATTTTCGTAGAAATGTTTATTTAAGAGCTACAGATTTACGTACAACTCATCATCTGGACCATGTACCTAAAAAAGGGTAAACTAACCGTTTGTGGAGTCAAAGGCACCTGTAAAGAAGTACAATTTGTTATCTCTGTATAGAAACAAACATAATACTGTAAGGCAGTTCAATCATTACCTATAATAATTCTTGATAGAGGTATACCGTTGTCAATTTCTGCTTGTACCAGCTGCGATAATAATTGTGCTGAGTCATCGAGAGTAGCAGAATGTTCAGGAACAAACGGGGAGATATTTTTTCGGTCAAACCACACAAAACTTTTACCGCCATTGATTGGTGTGTATGGTCTGAAAAACATAAATTACATGACAAACAATTCAGTGTTTCTGAAACATACATGTGCCCTGTATTGTTTAAGTGTTGTTATTGTCTTCTGACAGATGACAGAGATTGTAAGAACAATTTGCCAGTTAATTTTATGTTTGTTGACAACTCTGCATTCATGGATGATCAAAAGCATGGATGTAGCGTTTCTCGACAATTAGCAATGAATCCCGCTCAAGTTGGTGCTAGGGGGGCGTCTCGAACTTACTATGAGGTATTACCAAAGCTAATTTTTTGAAGGACTCATAAAGGAATTTTTTGGTGACTTCAAGAAGAAGAATAACAATAAAAGCTTTGTTCCATTGCTTTGTTTTACCAGAGACATATAATTATATGTCTCTGGTTTTACCATGTATTTATAGAGACCGTGTCTCATGTGCATTCACTCCATATCCTTTCATTGCTCATGATTTTTTATTAACTTTATAAAAACATACACTGCTTTTCACAAATAAATCATACAACTGACAAATGTGTATGGACTAGATCATATATATATATATATATATATATATATTTATATTGGACAACGACTATTGAGCTAAAATGTGTACAATGTTAAGCTCATCAGAATTGGTAGATGAAAAGTTTAAAAATTCTTTATTTCAGTTCATGGCCATTCTTACTTTCAAACTGTTTCTGATAATTTTTCTTCTTTGTTGTGGCTCTCCAGACAACAGGTCGTGGGTGATACTCTCTTTAACACCCGCGGATAAACGAGTTAACTACGTAAATTTTAACTGTTTTCTTCCTATTTTTTATTTTTTACTATATATCTTTTTTTTATATTTTTATATTATTTTTTTGGACTCCCATCGAGTCAACGGTACACCCAAATTTCAAGATGAAAACCAGAGTCCTTTTTTTAATTTGAAGTACAGAATGCTTTAACTCTTGAATACATGGAGTCTATGGACTCAAGTGGTCAAGTTCAAAGTAAGCCCTAACTAAGGGCAAAGTCCTGAGTCCAAAAAGCGGGGTTATACGGGGACCATAACATATTTTGTAGTGACCATTTTACTACGTAATTAATGAGCAGAATATACCTTAAAGGTGCAGTTGGAAATATAACCTTCAGATGCGGAAATCTGAATTCTTCATTTAAAATCATTCTCAGCCAGTCTTGTACACCTCTGCCCGTATCTCCTAACAATAAAAAAAATGCGTGAATTGCATTATCTTTATGAAAAAAACGCCTCAAATTTTCTCAAACTCTCAGTCTTGCAGTCAATTTTTTCTTCGAAAAAATTATATGAACAATATCGTGCTGCTTCCATAGATGACATGCATGTAAGACGGACATGTAAGTTCCGCGAGTCTGTTTATGTGTAGCTTCCACAGCAACATATGCAATAAATCAATGCATCATCCGGTCGGATGGACTTTATCCAGAGTTATGGCTACTGGATTTTGTGATTTGAAACAAAAATCATTTCTGCACTTTTTCTTTGTTATGCTTTACATATTGGTTTGATATTTGAGATGTGATTGTATTTGTTTTAGTTACAGAAAAAGTTAAAACTGGTTCAATTAAATGATTTTGTACAGAGTTAAGGGCCTTGAACTTTCAACATTTTGAAAAGCAGTACCGGTTATCTCCATATTTTTCTTTGAAGTGTCTCTTCATTGAAATTCTATCTATGGGTAACGGAGCAAGTTCAAAGTTCGAAGAACAAGTTCAAGTTGTAGTCGAATTAATTTTTGTGCAGACTCACGACCCTTCGACTTGATTATCTCATATTTGATATTTGTATATGATTGTATTGGATTTTGTTCAGGCTGAATGATTATTAAGTGTTATTGGCCCTGTTCTGTGTCCACTTACAAACAGTCCGCTGTAAAGCAAATTCCTTTACATAGATTGATTTGATATTTTGCTTTATGTTAGGACCATCTTAGTGAGCTACCGATTCTCTTTTGTTTTGTTATCAATAAAATCTTCTTATGGTCCAACGGTTACAACAGTACAAAACACAGTTGATATCTGCTATATTTATTAGGGCGAGTTAAATGTATGAAATTGTCACAGTTCACCGTGCATGGTTTGTTTTTACTTTTATCAGTTGTAGAGCAACCTCGTCAGTTTTTTTTTACAAAGATATTGTCCATATCTGAAGCATAATTATGACCATCCCCAAAGAAACTCTGTGACATACATGTAGAAACAGAACCGTGTATGTGACGGCTTGCAGGAATGCTGTGGTGACTGACAAAGTTTTAACTTCAGTACACATGTATCTAGTGTTCTCCCTAGGCATGTAAAGCTTGCAATGACGCCATGCCTTTTTCACTTTCGTCTTGCGCGTTCAACAATGTGTCGTTTTAACCATGCTGTACGCTTTAAAAAGTACCCTTTTTGAACTGAAGCAACATGCTCTTTTTGAAAGATTAATGTGATTAATTTAGTTCAATATCAACTGTTATTAATAATTTAATTTATCATTTCTATTATTTATTGTAAAACAAAACAAATACATGTTGACAATATGCAATATATGTGGGAGAACACATCCATCCACAGCATACAGCAGGAGTATATGGACTTCCCAATCCTGAACCCCCCCCCCCCCACCACACACACACACACACACTAGGATAGAAGGCTACAATGAAACACATTTTTTATCCTGTTAGTAGTGTTTTGCTTATTTATCCCCGCTGAAATGTAGATTTGTATATTGTAAACCGTGGATAGCAGATTTTCAAGTTTTAGTTTACAAGTCGACTCAGATCTATAACAACAATAATATTAAACAGGATAATACCTGATCCATGAAGGAAAAATACAACTCCTTTACAAACTTCTTTGGCCTGCTGTACAACCCTTGGTGCAATATTCATTGCCACGTCCTGTGGTTCTGATCCACAAATTTCGACGTGCTAAATATTGACACAGGAAATGTCAAAAAATATGGGACAAGCTAAAACCACGAGAAAGCTAGATCGGGTTCGTTTGTCAACGTGAATTTGTTCCTTATAACAAAAGTTCCTTTAAAACAAATATTATAAACATTCTCATAATATTTCTTCCTTTTGGAACAATTGTTATATAACGTTTACTCCGGTAGGAACAAATATATTTAGGGACCGACCATTTAACCTGAAGGGGGGGGTATGTTTTTTTTTTGTTTTTGTTTTTGTTTTTTTTTGGACAGAAAACTATTTATTTATTTTTTTCACGTGTATCAACAAAATATTTTTTTTCAAAATTAACATTATTTTTTTGGGCAGAAAGCCTCCGTCAGAATTTTTTTTTTCATCATTTTGGCAGCCAAAATAAATCGGTTCCAGATTATTTTTTTAGAAAAAAAACCATAGCCCCCTCTTCAAGTTAAATGGTCGGTCCCTTATATATGTTTCGTTGGAACAATTATTCTATAATACTTTTGGAACATTATGAAGGAACAAATAGCACATGACAATTGTGTGTGAACTATTGAAACAGGGTGTTCTTTTTCTGTGCGTCTGTGAGCATTTCATAATTTTTTTTATCTATTTTAAAATTTGAATTCAAACAGATAAAAATAATCATTAAACAGTGTACAAACAAAAAAATCAAGTAATCATTTCAAGAGTCCCTTATCATCAATTCAGAGTAAAAGGAAACCTATTTTATTCACCTGAATTATATCCTGAACCTGCTTACATTGAGGATATAATTGTCTTTATCTCACACAAGAACTATCTTTTCCCGAACTGCTAAAATGAAAACAAGAAAAGTATAAATAAAAATTGAATATGTCCAGCAGTGTAAAAAAAAACAGAAAAACAGAGACAGAGGAATATTTTATTTTGCTGAAATTCTTTTTTGTCTTGTGACTTGGCATAATTGTTCTGAAAAGAATTGTCTGAAGATGGGACAAGTGAACGCTGTCATATCTCGCAGTATATCTTGTCCTGAGGTCAACAATGAATATCTAAAATGTATCTTGCTTTATCTTTGAGCATGTTGAAGTGGCCTATTTTTTGAAAATTTATAGAAAACTGTTAAAGGTAACATCCTGACAATAATAAAGTATCCTATGAACATATCTGGTATCAAACAGTTCAACCACTATACTGTTTTCCACATACATGCATATGAATGACAAAATAGGCACATTCAGAAACTAACTGCACAAGAAAATAGCCAGGCAAACGATTTACCCTTTTTGTAGATAGTTAACATAAAAATTACTAATTTTAGCAATTGGCATAGTTGAGGGGGTGGACAAGGGGTGTCCTTCTCCTTTCTCCCACCCCATTTTCTCCTTTCTCTCATGCCCTCTCTCCTTTCCCCGCCCATCTCTCCTGGTCTCCATTTCATTTTCTTCTCTCTCTCTTTGTTCTCCTTTCTCCGGCCCCTTTTCTCATTTCTCCCCTCTCTCCTTTCTCCCGCCCCTTCCTCCTTTCTCCTACCCCTTTCTCCCGGTCTCCCTTAACCCTGTCCGCCCCCTCATAGTTGGCATAAATTTGCAACAAAAAATCAAAGTACCATGCACGTCTCTGATAAATACAACTGACCAACAAAATCCAGTCTTCTTACCTAGAAAACTGTAAAAGGGATGCGCTTGGTAACCCTGTTGACAGATATTTGACATTAAATGACTTATTTCAACAAGAGTGTATAAACCACTACCCCCTTGAGCCCAGAGTACGTCCAAACTTTGAGATGAAGTCCAGAGTCCGTTTTTGACTTATTGATTTTTTTTTAATTTGAAATACAAGTCCAACGTGCTATGACTTTTGAGTCCGTGAAGTCCATGGACTCAAGTGGTCAAGCCCAAAGTACGTCCAAAATATGGCCAAAGTCCCGAGTCCAAAAAGGGGGTTATACCCGCCAACAACTGGTATTTTTACAATGCAGATTTCTGGTGTATGTACAGATGATTTGCAAAATAAAAACTTCGCGCCTTGACAACTTTAGAGGATTTACTCCGGACTTATGGAGTACCATGTTGGCAGATATTTAACACACAAAGTTTAACAACTGATTTTTTGACAAAAAATTATCAAAAATAAAAATCAAAGTACCATGCACACCTCTGATATAATGAAAAATGCATTTGCAAATGATCCGAAAAATAAATCTTTTAGACTTTAAAACTTTTAAATTAGAAGATTTTCTCCGGACAAATGGAGTACCCTGTTTGATGAAATTTGATGTAAAAATAACCAAGTTAATGAACTTGTATTTTTGGCTTTAACACTGAAAATTAACATGAAAGTACCGTGCACACCTCTTACTTCATTTATTTTCATTGTTGTAATAACAGGTCTTCACAAGCTTGTATCATGACCGATATAGACTGTAAACTACTAAGTAGTGGTTCTATTTTTTTTTCAACTAAGAAATGTAGACCTCTAGGTAATAGGATTCAATGATCAATCTTTTTCCGCTTGAGACCATATGGGATGCCGTGTTGACTTACAAAACGTCTTTTTGAATATTTTGACGTAAGTTTGGTTCAGAGCAGAATATATTTTAAATTTGTTTTCTTACAATAAGTTTCCAGTTAGTCGACATTATCGAGAAACCTTAACATCAGAAAATGGACCCACCGTACATCTTTAATTTTTGTTTTCTTTTTGTTTGTTTGTTTTTGGAAAAGGGATTATTTCTGCACCGGGCCACGTTTTGAAGCAATCGTAAATACTCGACCATTTCCCCTACACTAAAAATATTTATCAAGTAAATGGCCGAGTAGTTACGATTGTTTTTGAAGTGAACTTTTTTGATGACCAAAGAAACCGAACTATGACATTGAGATCATGCAAGGCATATTACAGCTGTCAGGCTGTGAAATGTACTCCCATGAGTATTTACCGGCGTTTGTAAGAAATGGATATGAACGTAAACCTGTAATCACTGAGTCATTTAATTGGAGTGAAGGCTATAGAGGCATACATGTCATAACAATAGACAAAGAGTCAATGGTGTTACTGTTGCTAAGAAATTTGCACGGACGAAGGATGCTAAAGTTACATGCAGTTGTGAAATTGACATGCGTCCACGCAGAGAAATAAACAAAATATTTTACAAATAGTCAGATACGGTCTTGGATGAATAACTGTATAGTATTTTAAGTCTCTAAGCCATGCAATCATTGCCAAGATCAATCAATTTTATTCGGACTTTCATCTGACCCAAAACTACATAAAATCACAAAATTGAACCATGACATAATTCAAAACAAGAGCTCACCTGGACCATGGCATTCTGATAACCCCAGAGGCAATCAGTCAAATGTTATGTCGCCACTGGCTTCTACCTTGGAAGACGTATGAACATCATCAACACAGCCGTTTTAAAAAGGGACACCCATATACTAATGTGAGTATTGTTCATATGTTTTCCGAGAAGACTTTTGAATGCTAATGTCCAAAAAGGTTGTTTGCAAACTATGTTCTCGACTGGTGGCAAACTTTGATGAGAAAGGAACATAAAAATCACAAACTTTGAAAGATACCAAAATAGGACAATTGTGACCAAGAATGGATCTAATTAGCTCAGGAATTTCATAGGTCTTTGAAAGCATCTGAAATATGGTTAAATGCCCTATGGTTTCAAAAGAGAAGATCTTTGAATGCATTTCCTATAGGGCCCTATGTTAAACTATTTTTACCTCTGGCATTCATTTGGGATGCAGAACAAACATAAAAATCACAAACTTTGTAGGGGACCACCCAAGGACTATTGTCATCAAGTTTGGTTGTAATTGACTCGGTGGTTTTTAAACTATGCTTATCACTGGTGGCCATCTTGGATGAGGGGCGGACAACCTGGACACAATGTTGAAGGGGACCACCAAAGGACAATTGTGACCAAATTTGGTCCCAATCGGCTTAGTGGTTTCAGAGAATATCATGAATACATTTTCCATAGGGTCCCTATTTAAACTATGTTTCCTGCTGGCGGCCATCTTGAATGAGGTGCGGCCAAACCGGAAAATAATTTTGAAGGCGACACCCCAAAGACTATTAACACCAATTTTTGTTTTAATTAGCTCAGTTTTTCAAACGGAGAAATCTCTGAATACATTTCCGAGGGGGGGCCGGCCCTTTTTCGGGATGTCGGGATTGGATGTTTTTAAGCCCGGGATTTCGGGATTTTTATGATTTAAGCCCGGGATTTCGGGAAATTTATTCACCGGGAATCGGGATTTCATCAGTCTTTAAGTTTCTTTGTTGTTCGGGATTTCGGGATTTAGAAAAAATAAAGTCGGGATTCCGGGATCAGACCCCCTCCGGCCCCCCCTCATTTCCCATATGGTCACTATGTTAACCTATGTTTACCGCTGGCTGGCAACTTGGATGCGGTACAAACATAAACACATAAAACATCTATAGCCTGCTAAACTCACCTCGTTTCGAGGCGTTGTCACAATCAATGTTGAACATGTAAGTAACTGGAATGAACTATAATCATTCCTATAAAACAGATTCATTCATGCATAAAATGTAGGTCACAGACAGCATCCAAAGCATTCACTACAGCTGTAATCCCAAAAATGCATCATACATACCAATATGGTTAATGTGGATCATTTCAGTAAGCGTGAATGTACTTTGACCATTCTACATAACCAAGTCGCTCATGCGTAAAATGTAGGTCACAGAAAACATCCTAAGCATTCATTATTGTTGTCATCCAAAAATGCATCATACATACCAATATGGTTGAGGTAAGCTGGAATGGACTTTAACCATTCTACCTAACGAAGTCACTCATGCGTAACATGTAGGTCAAAGACAGCATCCGAATCATGCATTGTTGTTGTCATTATATAATTCGCAAAGGTTCCGCTTTCATTATAATTTGGCCGAGATTAATATGCGGTTACTACGAATTCTAAGAAATAATGGTCTTTGAGAGTATCTGGAAATTTACCAAAATTGGAACCAAAAATTTTTTTAAAATCTTACCATTGGTAATATATGTTTTGATAACAATTCATCCAAAAAGCATGGCTGCTAATAAGAATTTCATAAACTATGAATGAATTGTCTTTGACACAATTTGAGAGTATCGGGAAATCAGAGACATATAATTATATATCTCTGGGGAAATTTACCAAAACTGGAATCAAAATCTTTGAAATCTAAGCATTGATTTTTTTTTTTCACTAAAGTCCATTCAAAAGCATTGTTGCTAACAGGAATTCCCAAAATTTTCTTGTCTATGAGAGTTTCAGGAATTTTACCGAAATTGGAATCAAATTTTTTTTTAAATATAACTTTTGAAAAAATTGTTTTGACTAAAATTTATCCAAAAGCATGGTTGCTAACAAGAATTTCCAAAAACTGCTCGTCTTTGAGAGTTGCAGGAAATTTACGTAAATTGGAACCATATTCTATTATTCTTAGTTTTCAGAATTACGTCTGGTATGAAGAATTGCTCAAATATTTGATTGTAAGCAAAAATTTCAAAAATTTGGAGTCTTGGACATTTTCAGGAAATTTACTTAAGTTGGAGCCGGAATAAAATCCTGAAAGTTTTTTGCTTATCTATAGACTATATGCAACGATTCTGCATCAAAATTAAATTTCCTAAGTTCAAATTTGTTTATAAACACTGTTGATATTATGGACCAAAGTTAAAATTTAGTCAAATTCA
>MJUU01065452.1:140453-157018 GCA_002080025.1 Modiolus philippinarum | reverse complement strand
ATGAAACTTTATTAGAAAGAGCTAAAATACCAACAATGCAGGTAAAAAAAACTAGAACAATGGCTATTGAAACTTTTTAAATTTTGCACAACTTATCACTACCTGTTTTTAGCGATTTAATACAGAACTAGAGGCTCAGAGACTGAGCCTGTATCGCTCACCTGACAAAATGCTTCTATGCAATGCATGACCAAAAAAGATGTATTTCACCAATGAGGTCTAATGTTAAGCTATGTTCTCCATTGGAACAAGTGTTTTTTTCTGATCCTATTGAAATGAGTAATCTTTTCAAAGGACCTTTAATACATCATTCCAATACAGCTTAGTTAAATTTGTTTAGTTTCAGAGAAGGTAATGAAAAGTATGGTTTTCACATACCGGGCTACGACGTTAAACTATGTTCTGCACTAGAGGCCATGTTTTTGTTGGATCAAAATGAAACGAGAAAATTTTGTACAGTACCTTCCATACATCATTCCTGTACAATTTGGTCGAAATTGCTTCAGCCCTTTCAGAGGAGAACATGAAAATGTAATTTTCCAATAGATTCCAATATTTAACCTAAGTTCTGTGCTGGCTGCCATGTTTTTATCAGATCTGAATGTAATGAGCAATCTTTGTTAAGGACGTTTAGTACATAATTCCTCTTAAGTTTGGTTGAATTTGTTTCAGTGATTTCAGAGGAGATGATGAAAATGTGATTTTTCGCATAGGGTTCAATGTTAAACCTAAGTTCCACACTGGCAGTCATTTTTTTTGTCGGATCACAACAAAATATGCAATCTTTGGAAAGAACCTTTAGTAAATCATTCCTATAAAGTTTGGTTGAATTCAATGCTTCAGTGGTTTCAGAAGAGAAGATAAAAATATGATTTTCCCCATAGGGTCCAATGTTAATCTATGTCCCATGCTGGCCACCACATTATTTCTCTGATCGGAACAAAATAAGCAATCTTTTTTACATCTTTCCTGTAAAGTTTGGTTCAATTTGCTCCAGTGGTTTCAGAGAAGAAGATGAAAATGTGACTTTCCCATAGGGTCCAATGTTAAACCATGTTCCGTGCTGGCAGCAATGTTTTTCGTCGGATCGGAAGGATATGAGCAATCTTTGTTAAGGACCTTTGGTACATCATTCCTGTAAAGTTTGGTTGAATTTGCTTCAGCTGTTTCAGAGCAGAAGATGAAAATGTGATTTTTCCCATAGGGTCCAATGTTAAACATAAGTTCCGCGCTGGTGGCCGTGTTTTTTATCGCATTGAAAAGAAATAACTAAATACCGAAGTTACTGTGAATTTACTTTCTGCATATGCGCATTTCGCATGAGCTATCTTTGTTAAGGACCTTCCATACATCATTCCTGTAAAGTTTGGTTGAATTTGCTTCAGCTGTTTCAGAGCAGAAGATGAAAATGCGATTTTCCCATAGGGTCCAATGTAAATCCTTGTTCCGTGCTGGCGGCCATGTGTTTTGTCGGATCGGAACAAAAAGAGCAATCTTTGCTGAGGACCTTTAGTACATCATTCCTGTAAAGTTTGGTTGAATTTGCTTCAGTGGTTTCAAAGCAGAAGATGAAAATGTGATTTTTCCTATAGGGTCCAATGTTAAACATAAGTTCCGCGCTGGCGGCCATGTATTTTTGTTGGATCGGAACAAAATGAGCAATTTTTGTAAAGGACCTTTAGTACAACATTCCTGTAAAGTTTGGTTGAATTTGCTTCAGCTGTTTCAGAGCAGAAGATGAAAATGTGATTTTTCCCGATGGGTCCAATGTTAAACATAAGTTCCGCGCTGGTGGCCGTGTTTTTTATCGCATTGAAAAGAAATGAGCTATCTTTGTAAAGAACCTTCCATACATCATTCCTGTGAATTTTTCCTATAGGGTCCAATGTTAAACCTAAGTTCCGCGCTGGCGGCCATGTTTCTTTATCGGATCGAAACTAAATGAGCAATTATTGTAAAGGACCTTTAGTACAACATTCCTGTAAAGTTTGGTTGAATTTGCTTCAGCTGTTTCAGAGCAGAAGATGAAAATGCGATTTTCCCATAGGGTCCAATGTAAATCTTTGTTCCGTGCTGGCAGCCATGTTTTTTATTGGATCAGAACGAAATGAGCAATCTTTGTAAAGAACCTTCCATACAACATTCCTGTAAAGTTTGGTTGAATTTGCTTCGGTGGTTTCAGAGGAGAAGATGAAAATGTGAAAAGTAAACGGACAGACGACGGACGACGGACGACGGACGCCAAGTGATGGCAATAGCTCATCCTGACCCTTTGGGTCAGGTGAGCTAAAAATCTGAATTTTTCCATAGGGTCCAATGTTAAACCATGTTCCGTGCTGGCGGCCATGTTATTTGTCGGATCGGAACGAAATGAGCAATCATTGTTCAGGATCTTGAGTACATCATTCCTGTAAAGTTGAGATGAATTTGCTTCAGTGGTTTCAGAGCAGACGATGAAAATGTGATTTTTCCCATAGGATCCAATGTAAAACCTAAATTCTGCGCTGGCGGCCATGTTTTTCGTCAGATCAGAAAGAAATGAGCAATCATTGTTAAGGACCTTTAGTACATCATTCCTATTAAGTTTGGTTGCATTTGCTTCAGTGGTTTCAGAGTAGAAGATGAAAATGTGATTTTCCCATAGGGTCCAATGTTAAACCATTTTCCGTGCTGGCGGCCATGTTTTTTGCCGGATCAGAACGAAATGAGCAATCATTGTTAAGGACCTTAAGTACATCATTCCTGTAAAGTTTGGTTGAATTTGCTTCAGTGGTTTCAGAGCAGAAGATGAAAATGTGATTTTTCCCATAGGGTCCAATGTTAAACTTAAGTTCCGCGCTGGCGGCCATGTTTTTTGTCGGATCGGAACAAAATGAGCAATCATTGTTAAGGACCTTAAGTACATCCTGTAAAGTTTGGTTCAATTTGCTTCAGCCTTTTCAGAGCAAAAGATGAAAATGTGATTTTTCCCATAGGGTCCAATGTTTAACCTAAGTTCCGCGCTGGCGGCCATGTTTTTTGTCGGATCGGAATGAAATAAGCAATCTTTGTAAAGAACCTTCCATACAACATTCCCGCCGTGCGCGGTCCCGGCTTATGAATAGGCCCGCAGCATCCTCTGAGCTTGGAGTATGAGTCTTCCTAACAGAGGACCCCGAGGGAACCCCGGGATATAGAAATAGGACCCATTCCGTGGTTGTGCGGGATTAATAAATACACAACCCATCTTTCGGATGGGATGTAAACTCAGGTCCAAGTGTTGGAAGAAATGCCACGCTTCCTGCACGTTAAAGAACCCTTGTAGCAAGCTTTTTTTTTAGTGGTCCGTAGGTGATCGGCTACAAGGCTAAATTCCCCGCCCATTTCGATTTCACCCTACTTTTCCAGTGGCAGTCAGAATTTCCCGTCCCATGGCTCTTTTCCATACCCCAAAGTGATTATTTATTAACAAACTTGTTCTCGTCTTGATATAGCTGAAATATTGCTGAGTAGACGTAAAACAATATTCAATCAATCAATCAATCCATACAACATTCCTGTAAAGTTTGGTTCAATTTGCTTCAGTGGATTCAGAGGAGAAGATAAATATGTGAAAAGTTTAACGGACGGACGGAAGGACGACGGACGGACGGACGACGGACGGACGGACGACGGACGCCAAGTGATGGCAATAGCTCACACTGACCCTTCGGGTCAGGTGAGCTAAAAAAGAAAGTAGTTATAATTTCAGTTATTCCAATCTTTTACAGGTCCCTAGAGTATGGTAAGATGTCTTTTAAATATGCTGTCCCAGGACTTTGGAATTCACTCCCTTATTCTTGAGAATAATCACAAACTTTAATCAATTCAAAACTCAATTATCGTTTTGGAATGAAAAAGAATGTACCTGCTTAGCATGTCAAAATTATAGTTAAAATCTGGTGGAGCATACCAATTTTATAATTCTGTTTTATTATATACTTTTACATTTAAATGCACCACTGCTTTTATATAAAATTGTGCTCATAATTGTTTTAGAATAACTTATTTTTGCTGTGTCCAATTTTGGGGTTTATTTGTTTTAGTATTTTTAGTGCTTTTAGTACCTGCATGCTTCATATGATTGAATTTGCTTGACACTTTGTGCTCAATTGTGCTTTGAATTCGGAATTCGTGCATATGTATTTATACGTGTCTTATTATGTAGTGCTTGTAGCATTTTGGTAATTTTTGTGTGTATTGCTTTTTGTGTATTGTACAAATGTATGTTTGTATGTAATGTCGGATCAAAAGCACTTGAATGCTTTAAATAAAACTTATCTATCTATCGTTCCTATCTCAAAAATACGCCTGCCTACTCGATTTTTTTCTCTTTTTTGGGGGTGGGGATACTAATTTTGGATTTTTTTTTAGAAACATTAATACTACTCTGATCCTATAACGATCCAATAATGTAACAATGTGGACCAGGGTCAGTTTCCGTGCATACGGGAACAGGACACTAGTAGTTCAAATATCCGAATTGTCTTTTTGAGAAGTGTCAAAATTTGTTTTATACCAAATTATGAATAATCCTGAATATTTTACTCAAGGTTGACACAACAATCTATCACATTGAGCGAGTCGGTCATGCTTAAACATGGATTAACTCCACCAAAATTCATGCGCTAAAAAAGTGTACTTTTTATTTTACGTCAGTTTGGTTGCAATTCCATTTATTTCCCCGGAGTTACATGTAATTAATCGATAAGAAACATTTATTAATGATTCTTTTTGTATTTGTTTATCAAGACGTTGACCAATGAAAATCAGTTGGAATTATTGATCAGGGCTAAAATTAATTCACTGATACCTTAAGAGGTTATACAGGAATGCATCAAAACAACATACTCCTATCATATTAACGGACAGTCAACGGTTTATACTTCAACGTCAAATTGTACATCATTTAGACAACAATATAATCTACTGGAATAAAAAGCCACAGAATAAAGAGAGTCGGGTCTGACTGAAATGTAAATTAAGTATCAATTGAGACATTTAGGTAACATACAGCTCTATCATTTCTCTCAGTACTGCAAATAAAGACGTATGTGATAGGTTTGAACGCTTTGGTGTCATTGCATTTATATTGCCTTTTGAAATCCACAAACTCGTTGTAGTTTAATGCCGGTATCAGCCACTTAGCCACTTAGTAAAATACGAGTAGCCGTTGTTCTTCCCTTAAATCTTTGAGCGGCTTCAGTTTGAGTTTAATTCAACATTTTTGTAACACAGTCAGTATTTCTTGATCTACAGAACGGACTGCTTGGTTATGGATGGACTCGAGCTTGTCAATTCTTTGTCTAAGTATCGGTCCCAGATGACAACTCCATATTCCAGTATATATCTTGCCATGGCTAGCTAGGTTTACAGTTTTTTTTCATCTTGAGGTTAGTGTCTTAAATTGCTTATAAAAAATGCAATGTACAAATTGCTTTGTTTACGATGTTTATATTGCCATTTTATTTTAAGTCATTTGATATATTTTTTCATCATAGATACATACATAAGAAGTTGACTTTGCTTGTTGTAGGATAATATTATGCAACTTTGGTATTTAAATTTTACTTGGTAAAAGTGACTTTATATGGTACAAGAATAAAATTGGCCTAGTACGGTTCCTTGTGGTACTCCGAAATTCTACTTGGGCATCTGATGAATGTTCGCCCTTAACGACTACTCTCATTTTTCTATTTGTGAGAAACCGTTACAGCCATTTATTAGTGTTTAGTTTTCCATTTTTTGCAAGCATTTTTTGTTTTGTATGTCACAGAGTGGAATGCTTAGGAAAAGTCTGATATAGCTTAATCTGTTTGTACGTTGTGGTCGTAATTTGGTATAAGATCTTAAGTTGTTCCTTGAGGTAGTGTTGTACATCAGTAGTCAGACTGAAAGATATGGTTTAGCGTAGTTAGTATTTTGTTTTTCTCCATATGCGTCAAAATACTGGTGTGCCTTCAGATTTTGTGTTCTTATTATGTGCTTTCCAAATGTTTAATTTTATCTGCACTGATGAGACATAAATTGTCGAAATGGCCATATGCAGAAATTAAATTCACAGTAAGTTCGGTATTCAGTTATTTTACTGACATGGATAGAGCAACCCAAGATGTACAGTTTAAGGACAATATTCAGAATACTGTTAGTATTTACTTCTTTACGTGGGTTGGTGTTTTTCATTAGTTTTTCAACACATTCTTCTGTGAAGATCAGCTTTGTTATTGATGTTTCTACAGCTCTTTGGAAGCTTTGATGGTGCTACCGAGTATTTTACTTTGAGCTTTTGTGAATTCATACTTAAATTTGTATGTGTCTACTTCTACAATGTCCTGTTTGTTTTCGATTTCATGTATTTCGAGAATGGTTTCGAGTTTTTGTTTTCAAATTTTTTTTTCTGACTCCTTTGGATTATGGCCTTCCACATTTTTTTGGGGGAGAGGGGGGTTTAATGTTACTTCTTGACACACGTGTACATCATAACGAAATTTACCGCTTTTTATGCAACTGGGGTATTTTTTGTATTTACATATATGATACTCATTCTGCTTTCCTAGATTGTTTCCTGTACCCCTTTTGGAAGTGTCTTTATTCGGTTAAGTTTTTTTCGTGCGTTTTGCATGTTTATGAAGCCTGGATTCACTTGAGGTTCCTGTTTTGCAAATGATTATGATGTTTCTTATTGATCATTTTCGATGGACCATTTAGATCAAGTGAACATTTTAGTCCAGTTTTAAAATCTAACCAAAATTCTTCTATTTTTCTTTCTTTTTTACTTGTTTATAAGTGACCGAGTGTATTGCCGCTGGCTAACCTACTTGAAGATGGAAGGGAAAGGCGACTGCTAAAATCTTTATTTGCCAGTGCAAAGCCTCTAAACTACAGACTCCTTTAGTGCCTCCCCGGGAAAACACACGGAAAAAACTGGGATTTTGTGTCTCAGGCTAAATTGAAGGGGATCTTGCTAGTGCACGATAGGTCCCGAGGGTATTCATAAGTCCAATAGTCAGACTTTTCTGACCTGAAATTTTACCTAGCGATTTACAGAAAAAACTATTTCATTATAATTCTAAACCCTTAAAAATGCTATGGCTTCATTCTGTGTATGGCGCTCGGTGGGTGTCCTGAGTAATGGATTGGCTTCCTATTTCGATATTTTTGGTAATGAGTACTTCTTTTTTTTACTAGTTTTGGATTATGGCTTTCAATATTATTTGATTTTAATGCTACTGATGAGAGGTTACTCCTTGAAACACGTGGACAGCATAACGAAATTTACTGCTTGTTATGCAACTTGGGTATTTTTTATCTTGTAGGAGCAAGGACCCAAGGGGCGGGGAGTGCAGGTCAACCGCCGGGTGGACATGCCCTGGCTCTCATCCAACCTTGCCCAGCTATGGGTAAAAAATTTAGCGGTCAGAATGTCATTAGCCATGAAAGGTAATTCTTCTAAAAGAAGAAAACTATGAAATTAAATTCAGTGGACTCATTGGCCATGATAGGCAGTCGGTCTAGGAGAAAGAAACTCAGAATTTAACTCCATCTCATGTCGAAGTCGACAGAGGTTGTCGTAGGGGCAACTAACCAATACGTAAGAAGTAAGTTACAGAAACGAATAAAATAGCAGATTCTATTACTCGTCTGCGACTTGAGGGATACAAAAAAAAACAAACAAACAAACCCAAAAGCAACATATGACACGAAAGCTGAGGATGTTATTCTCACCAAAACATTCAACAAGAATAGCAGGCTGGAATGTGAGAACTTTAAACCAATGTGAAAAATGCATGCAAGTTGCTAAAAATGGATATAAAATAGGAATTCTAGGCCTTTGTGAAGTGAGATGGAATACATTTGGTTAAGTAAACATTAGCACAAGCCATACTATGATATATGCTGGGAATAATACCAAAATGATCCACATGAGAAGGCACTTGGAATTGTACTGAAAAGCATCTAAGAAGTCACATTTAGAATGGAATCGGTGTCAAAAAGGTTTATTAAAGTCAGATTTATTACAAAATTTCAAAAACTACAATCATACAAATTTATGCACCGACAAATAAAACAGAAGGTGATATTGAGGAAGCTTTTTACAACTTTTTTCAAACAGCAGTCAACAAAGTATACCAATAAGAAATATTTTTATCTTCATGGGAAATATATATGCAAAGGTCGGAGCTGATAGAGAAAGAAGACAAAAGGTGATAGGGATATATGGCATGGGAAGCAGAAACGAAAATGGATATTTATTGCAGGGCATCTTATTATTTGAGGTACACTTTTCCTACACAACCTGTCACAAGATCACTTGGGTATCACCAGCTTGAAATAGGGAGAGCCAAATAGATCATATAGCCATATCATACCACTGGAGAATATCTGAGGAACTAAAGTATCATCATACCACTACTTACTACTAGCGACCATCAAATTAAAACTAAAGTCGGCGAAAAACCTGACGCAGGACTGGCAGAAGTCTAATGTTGGAAAACTGAAAGACCACAATTGAAAAATAACATTACATAAAATATTTTTTGTACTCTAAAAAATTGACGAGAACCATGATATGAATACTACATGGGAACAAACAAAAGAAGCCATCATGCAAACATGTGAATAGAAAATTAGCTATGAACAAAGTAATCGAAAAAAATGGTTGTAAGATGAGGAAAGAAGAAAAGTTGTAAGGCGCAACAACTAGAACCAATAACGACAAACACAGAACATCTAGAGCCCAATAGATAACAAATTTAAAAAACGCTGTAAGAATGATAAACGAGCATACACAAACAGCAAGTACAAGAAAGAGAAACCTCAGGTGGCAAAGGAGAATCAAAGCTCTCTATAACATCACGAGACAACCTAATGATAAACCTTCAAATTTGAATGCTACTGTGAAGGACAGATATGGTAACGTTATACCTAAAAAAGAAGACCAGTTAAGAAAGAATAAAAGAACACTTTGAAGAGATACTAAATCGACCACCTCTAACAGCTCCACCTAATATAGATGTAGGGTATCCTCAATTTCAATGTCGAAAGACCTATCAAACAAATAAAGAATGGTAAATCAGGAGGAGTAGACAACATACCACCTGAAGTTTTGAAAGACATGGACAAAATCTCTGTTGATGCACCCCATCATCTGCTCAACAGAATCTGGATAGGAGAACAAATACCAGATAACTGGCGAAAAGGGTTCCTAGTTAAACTACCCTCGAAAAAATAGAACGGTATCACACTCCTGTCAGTACCAGGCAAATAAAAATAGAAGTAGATGCGACCTTGAGAGACGAAGAAGCAGGATGTATAAAAGAGCGTTTATTGACCAAATTGCTAAACTGAGAATAATAGTAGAGCAAGTGAGAATCGAACCATCAGTCTCAAACGAATAATCCAAGGGCAATAGCATCGTCGGAAAAACAACGAAACGGACATTACTTTGGTGCGGCACAGCAAAGAAACATTAAGACACACATACATGCAATGATGAAAAACACAAACCTACTTAAAAAAACCATGTGTGAGATCAAGTGCACCGGTACCGGTAGAGTAAGCATCTCCTGCTTCTTATCAGACTTCCACAGTGTTGAACATGTCAAATCAAGTAGTAAATTCAAATCCTGTAGAGGAAACAATAATCTTCAGCTTTTAAAGGGAAAGATGTATTGACATCTGGGAAACAGATGCTCGAAAGTGGTCCACAAGATGGTGATGTCGACCTTAAAACTTCTGGGGTGATGATTTTAATTAAGGGGGAACATACCCTTGATTGAGTAACTTATTTGATCTATTGATCTATTGACATCTGGGAAACAGATGCCCGAAAGTGGTCCACAAGATGGTGATGTCGACTTTAAAACTTCTTGGGTGATGACTTTAATTAAGGGGGAGCATACCCTTGATTGAGTAACTTATTTGTTGGCAACCGGGTTCTATAAAGGAAATAACTGTATCAACCACAGGCCCTTGAGTAGCGAATGATTTTGGAGATGTAAACTCCATATGCCTACCGCTCTTGGGATGTTGCTACAAAGAAAAGGGAAGCTGACTATCGGAAAAGTGAAGTCAACGCGTTTGTCATACAGCTCATCTTGAAGTATACCTCTGTTGTCAATTTCAAGATGGTGGTAAAGGAATGAGGCCGATTTGGAAGTGTCTTTAGTGTCCTTTATTTCGAGCTCTACCGGATAGATCGGATCAATTTCAAGATGAAGGTCAAGGAATAAGGCTGATGTTGAAGTGTCTGTAGTATACTTAATTTTGAGATCTTTTTAGATAGATCAGATGAAGAAAATCACAAAAGCAGGGGTTGTTTAGTAACAAAATTCTACGCCACACTGGTATTCCTCGGAAAATTATTAACATAATCCAACAGCTCTACAATACATTAAACTGCGAAGTCATCCATGCAAGATCATTAACGGAACAATCTACTGTTAACACCGGTTATAGACAAGCTTGTTTCCTCTCTCAACTTCTCTTGCTTATGGTGATTGATTGGATTAGTAAAACATAATTTGAGAACCCTAAAGGAATACAATGAACATTAAGTACTCGTCTAGGAAACTTTAAATTTCTCATCGCTATCAAACACACAGACACCACGCCAAAGGTCTTGAAAAAACAGCTAAACAAACGGGTCTCTACATTAATCCTCAAAAGACGAAGTCAATGAGAGTTGATAAAAACCAAACAGAAAAATAAGTAGCAACATTAAAATGGATGATGTCAACATCTTTACATAGCTTTGGAGCATCATTAGAACAACTGGCGGAACAGATGAAGACATAAAAGCCCGCAAAGGAAAAGCCTTTGCGATGACTTGAAAAGTAACAGCTTAAGGACCGACACCAATAAAAAGATATTCAATGCCAATGTAAAAACCAGTCATTCTAAATGAATCAGAGACAAGGAGAGAAACAGCAATCTCCATCAAGACACTCCAATATTTTTAAATCGCTGCCTCATAAACATCCTAAGACATCGTAAGAGTGGGGTGGCCAGATACCATCAGTAACATTGATCTATGAGGGAAACAAAATAGCAACCCAAAGACATCAACATTGGAGTCGGAAATAGATTGGTCACACTCTGAAAAAAAAACAAACAGTTAAATCACAAAACAAGCATTAGAGTGGACTCCACATGGACAAAGAAAAAGATGGCCAAAGAACACCTTACGCAGGAAATAAGCCTAACATGGGGAGAAACAAAGAAGATGGCTCATGATAGGAATAGATGGAAAGCAACTTTTCTGTGGTTGCCCTATGTCACAATAAGGACAAAGTGTCTCTTACGTTTTCACATGGATAACCCCAACATTACGAGAAGAGAGTAAATGAAAAAGGAACCGTCTATCTAAAAACGATTAAATCTAAGGACAAATGCAACTTTGGAAAAACAAACAAAGACATTAAAAGAGTACGGCACGAAAAAGAAAAATGATGACACACGCACATAGAAAAACGAACAACACGGACCCAATAAAAACCATGGGTGAGATCAGGTGCATCGGTAGAGTAAGCATCTCCTGCTTCTTATAAGACACGCCGTGCGTGTTTATTGTGTCAATTCCGGTAGTAAAGTCAAATCCAGTACAGGAAGCAACAACTCTATCTGTAAAACGAAAAGCCTGAAAAACTGGGACGTAAGAATATACGTAATGGGGGATATTGACAAGATATTCTATTTGCATCCGTTAAATAAACTTTGAGTTCTAGTGACCTGAAAATTTTACACACGCACTGGCCTTTCGCTGATTCTTCGATGTCTACTGAAATACATGGTAATTCTTGACCAAACCCTTCAGGAAATTTTGAGTTTGATTTTCCTTCCGAAGTGCGACAGTGTTTTACCAGCTGACTAGGCTCATTGAACTAGCCGAGAGATTAGCAGCAGGCTACCCTTGAGCCATCTTTCAAAATAAGTATTGTGATTTTCTCTCCTTTCAAGATTGTGTTCAAGGAGTTAGTAATCTACCTGTATAGGGTTTTATTCGTATGTTTATCATACTATATGGAATCGGGACAGATAAAGGAGAGGTGTGGGTACCCATAAATCAGTTTAACCCTACTGCTGGCTTTTGCTAGTGCTGGTACCAATTCTGACTTTCCCTAGTTCCTATCATTGTTTACGTTTGTCTTTTCTGTGTTTTTCCGTAGTACTTCCTTGGCAGATTGTAGCATGCTATTGTAATTTTCAGCCATTGTAGATGTTCCTGTAATCAATATTATGTCTGTTGTTATCTGGGAAACAGATATCCCATAACGGCCCACAAGATCGTGATGCCAACCATAAAACTTACGTAATGATGCCTTCAAGTTGTGGTTAACATACCCTTGTTTAAGTAGCCTACAGTGAGCAACCGAGTTGTATCAAGGTAATCACCTTATCAAGCGCAGACCCTTGAGCAGCGAATGAGTTGGAAGATATAACGGTATCAAGTCGTTCCGTCCCCAAACCAGTCCGTCCCCAAGTAGTTCCGTCCCCAAGTAGTTCAGGCAACAGTCGTTCCGTCCCCAGTAGTTCCGGTCCCAAAGTCGATCCGTCCCCGATCTATTTTTCCAATTATGAGGGTATGAATGCCCTTTATCGTTAACCGTTTTTAAAAATGTTTCTGTTCAACTATCTTTACACGTCTAATTGGTAAAAAAATTTACTGTTAATCATCATAAATATATTAGCATGATTCGTGAAGTTATTTTAATTTTGTACCTTTATCGTATTTTGCGAAACAAAACAATATGGTTATTTGGCAAAACACATTTTTGTAGAAATATCAGGCAAATTTATGGTGATGGCATAAATTTTATCGTCATAAACCAATTGGTTGATAATTTTTGTGAAGGCATAATTTCATACATTTTATTGATATAAATATCAAAAGATATGGATAACTGGCAATAGCCTATGTTAATCATATCCCAAAAAGTATTCAACAAGATGGAATATACAGACAAATATTATAACACATCGTATATTTGTATGCAAATTTTCAGTCCATCACATTTTACCGTTAAAGCGACATTTGGCCTAAATTTTTACTGTTAACCGTCATAAAGGTACACCCATTCCTGCTTGCTGCATGGTTTAACAAAGGAGGAATATGGAGTAAACGCAAATGAGACAAAATCTCAACAAATACATGATAAAACTAAGTAATGCAACAACGTTTTTATTTTTGCCTTCATCTTGAAGTAACTATGAGGCCTTCATGGGTTTTACTCATTCCTCATTTTGCACCAAAGACTGGTACTTCTGACACCGCATCTCCAGCTAGTAGTACGGCCCCGAGAGTACGGGTACCTACTTCGCGGGTAGATTAAGGCAATTGAACTTGACATAATACAACTTCATCTTCAAAGAAATTTTGTATTCAGAGAAACATCAAAGTAAACTAAAGATTTAATTAACTCATTAACAAGTCAATTATTATTTTTCGATCATTTTAATGCCCTTTGATCACCCTTGTTTAAGAAAACATCCGTTTTGAATTGGCTTCTTCATATACTAGTATGAGGTAATCAGTCTAATTAAATTATTTTTTTTAGTATATACAAGCAGAGTCATGCAGCTTGTTGGTTTAAATATTAATCAAATTAATATATGGGCCGGATCTACTTTAGGCCGGAACTACTGGGGACGGAACTACTTGGGGACGGAACGACTGGAAAACGATATAACTCCATATGCTGGAGCTGTTGGAATGTTGCTACAAAGAAAAGAGAGGTCAGTGACTAATGGAAAAAGTAAAGCCATCGCGTTTGTCATACAGTATAGTTTATAGTGTTACTCTGTCGCCAGTTTCAAGATGAAGTTCAAGGAATGAGGCCTATGTGAAATGTCTGTAATATCCTTAATTTTGAGCCCTTTTGGATAGATAAAATAAAGAGATCACCAAGCGAGAGTTTTTAGTGACAAAATGTCAAATATATAACGGGAGCTGAAATTTAAGGATTTGTCTGTATTTTTTTTACATTTATTTTGAAGAAGCCCTTCGATGAATTCATCCTCATACGAGTAGAGAAACAAATCGGCTAAAGGGGTGCACAGTTTGTGCCCATTTGAATTCCGATAGTCTGTTGATCACTTCTTCAAGTCATCTTTCTTGGATTTGGAATATATCCTTTTTCGAAACGGAGCTGCGCATAGTGCTGCGTACACAGCTCTCCATCGCATATCTAGTCAAAAGCCGGCGGTGACACCGGCACACTACTTGTGAGGTCGAATCAAGTGTAGCTTAAGGGTAGACAACTGTTAGTTAGGTGGCGCTTGTTGAACCCACAATTCAATTCTGTTTGCAAAAAACTGCAGACGGCAAAACAGACAGATGTAGATTTCTATTTATCTGTGTAAATAATGCAATGATGAGTACATGATATATGAAAATATTTGTTCACACCTCTTTAACCATGATGAGATAAGATTCGGTACAAATTTAAAATTTACATTGAAGCTGAGTAACGTGAAATTGATGAATGAAATGAACATGCTTGTCAGATGAATCGTTGTCTGTTGTGAAACTTGGGCTTCCTTTATCAAAAGCCTGAAAGCCAGTACAGTATGAATGTGTAGCCACAGGAAATTTAACAAATGGAATTTAATTAAAGAAAATGTCTGTCACAATCAAAACATTAACAAATTCTCACAGGATATTTACCAAAATTTGAATCAATTATTTAAGAAATCCAAGCGGTGATAAAGATTGTCAAAATGCAAACAAATCCTAAAAATATGGTTGCTTTGCTTTGTAGAATTCAAAAAGATATGTGGTCTTTAGACTTTCATGAAATTTACTAAACTAGGAATAAATTATTTTGGAAATACATTGTGGAAAATGATTCCTCTAATCTGAACAAATCCTAACAGTATGGTTGCTAGGTAGAATTCCAAAAAATAAGAGGTCTTTGAGACTTTCACCAAATTTACCTAAATTGGAATCACATTCAAGTATTCTAAGGTGTTAGAATTTTTTCCAAATACTTGCAAAAATATAAGATTATATGCTAATATGCTCAAAAATATCAGTCTGATATTTTTAGAAATTTTTCCAAAGTTGGAACTGGAATCAAAATTCTGAAAGCTTATTGCATATGTTCAGACTATACGCAACAATGCAACAACAAAATAAGATAATAAATCCAAAAATGTAGGAGGAGTCTGCGTCGCATGCCATATGTGTCACAATCCACATTTTGGGGCCTTTTTTAAATGGACATCATGGGGCCTCTTGTTTGCATTTGGAAAAGAATCAAAATTCCGAAAGCTTATTGGGCATCTACAGACCATATGCAAACATTCTAAAACAAAATTAAATCGCTAAATCCAAAAATGTAGGAGTTCTGACACATCATATGCCAAATGTATCAAAATAGATATCTTTGGGCCTCTTGTTTGCACCAAGACCAATATTGAAAATCTGAAAGCTTATTGTGCAACTGCAGCATATATGCAACAATTCTATTACAAAATTTAAATCCTAAATGTAAAAAGGTGGATAACAGGAAACATCTACAATGGCTGAAAATTACAATCACATGCCACAATATGCCATCAAACTACACAGGAAAAAACACAAATAAGACAAAAGAAAAACTTCAACAACATTAGGAACTCGGGACAGCAGGACTAGGTACCAGCATTAGCAAAAGCCAGCGGAAGGATTAAACTGGTTTATGGGTACCCAAACCTCCTAAATCCAAAAATGTACATGGAGTTGGTAAGAAAGTGTGACAGAAGAGGCCAACAACAATATCCCCAAACTAATTCATTCAAAAGTACATGGATAATCAGGACATACAAGAATCATTGAGAATTAATATTTTGAAACTAAATGAATTTGGAAATTTAATTGCTATGGGTGAGGGGATTAGCTGTTGTTTCGGACAGCTGCCATCACATTTTCATTTGATATTGTTTAATTTTTTACTTCTGAAATCAGAGAGAGGAGGGGTATTCTAGTTTGATTTACCATTCTTTAAAGAAAAAGAATTGCTTTTGTATATATTCTGTTTTGACAGTCAAATTAACTTTTACACTTTAAAAAAAAGTATAATAAATAAAAATATTCAAATACAAAAATGACTGACCTTTCCTTATACATAGAAAAGAAATGATTTTTTTCTTGAAATTCAATTCCTTGATGTTCATGATTTTTCTGGGATATGTCCATATCCAATCAATCATTTTCTATTTGTCAAAAAAACATAAAAAATGTAATGTTATTCCTATCTGAATCTATATAGACAGATAATTACATTATCAATGACACAGGATATTGGTCTAAAAAATTTTCTCATTGGTTATTTGCATGCATCATTAAATTAGGCAACACCTGAATTGGACAAAACTTGTATGGAATAAAAAAGATAACAGGAAACACCTACAATGGCCAAAAAACATAGCCACATGCCATAAAGTAAATAGGAACTGCACAAGAAAATCCCAATAAAAATACAAAAGACAAACATAAACAACGATAGGAACTCGGGACAGCCGGACTTGGTACCGGCACTAGCAAAAGCCAGCGGTAGGGTTAAACC